>NW_019290456.1:0-52289 GCF_000500325.1 Leptinotarsa decemlineata
AAACTAAGACTAAAAACCAAAAATACTGAAAAAACTTATGAAATATTTTTTGTTGGCCCCAAGAAGACAAACAGAATACTTCCTGATATTTATTATGCCCTAACTACTATAATTCAAAAAATGTTAACCATCCATATTTCTGACTATTTCCTAAAATTCTTAGTCCACCCGCTACCTTGGCTAAAGAGTCGGCAACGCGATTACCTTTACTTCTGTCGTGCCCTTTAACCCACCTAAGTATAATGTTATTATCTACCGAGGCTTTGGCTAAATCTTGGTGACACTCTAGTACTAGCCATGAGGTTATACGTTGTCTGTTCAAGGTTAATAGGGCTTGTCTGCTGTCAGTGCAAATTTTTACCAGCCAGAAATTCCTTTCTTGGTTAATTATTTTGTGGCGATTGAGATACCAACCAGTTCTGTTTGGACCACGCTGGTATTTCTTCCCATTCCCCAGTTAATCATTAGGCTAAGTAACAAGGAGTACACTCCACATCCTAAGTCTTCTTTGGTTTTTGAGCCGTCTGTATATATGCGTATTGCATTTGTAGCATCTGACTCTGTGTTCTATTCAATTTGTATTTTGTAGGGTTTATTGAACACAAACCTGGGTTCAATTGCATCACTGGGTGCCTGCATCAGAGGTTGCGCAGTAAGCGCTTCCCGCCATAGGCCCAGCCTCAATTGACCCATACCTACTTCGAAGTTTACACCAGCCATGCGCAATCGTACCATGGTCATTAACGCAACCTCCTTAACGTACAGGTCCAGAAGGGTCAGACCCGTAAAACATTCCATTGCCGCGGTTGGTGTTGTTCTCATGGCCCCTGTGATGTTTAAACAAGCCATTCCCTGTATTTGATATAACTTTTGGATAGCCGATGCTTGTAGAACTTTCGGTCCCCATACAATGGCTCTGTACGTTAACATAGATCTTATTATTGCAGTGTAGATCCAGGTTACCACACGAGGTGAAAGACCCCATGCGCGTCCCACTGTCCTCCGACATTGCTCATAAGCCACATATGCTCTTTTTGCTCTACTCTGTAGGTGAGACTTCCATGTTAGCTTCCTATCGAGAATAATCCAAGGTATATCACCTCTTCAGAGAAGTTTAGTTTGCTTTTGAAGATTTCTGGAAGTTTTAAGCCCAATAAACTTCTTTTCCTTGTGAAAAGGACCATCTCAGTCTCCTTGGGATTGATCGACAGTGAGTGTTCCTTACACCATGTTTCTATTTCCAACAGTTGAAACTTCCATGGAGTAAACTTTCAACCAAAATACTATTATTCATTCAAATGAAACTGCCTTTTGAAGTATTCAGCTATGATTTTTGTATATTTCCGTTCAAAATTCTAGGATTTTTTTTTTATAATTTGATAAAGGTAAGACCTCGTTAGTCCTTAGCTCGCACAAGTTTCTCAACTTCTGAGAGTTGTCGTTCGTATGGGGGCGACAGCTGATTAACGGAAAAACATATTTTAAACAGATTTCCTTTTTAGAACATTTTTTCAAATGAATTTTATCTCCCGATATTCAAATCCAACATATATCGCTACTTTCGCACAGGCACCGCTCATAGAGCGCCTTAATTATTTTCCTATAGTGCTTGTGTTGATGAAAGCATTTTCTTTGTATTCGATTTTTAATATACAGACCGCGATATTACTGGGCTTGTCTCCATTTGTGACTATATCGGGCACCCCTCAGAGTAAAATTATTGCTGAAAATTTCAAGGTGAGCACAATTTGGTTCATTTTAAAATATTTTCTCTCTCTCTCTCTCTCTCTCTCTCTCTGTTTACCAAAATCACGCAAAAGGACAACATTCCATACATTGATACTCATCAAGTAGTATGTATACGGTGAGTAACCAAAATATGAAATACTGGCATTGATAATTATATATTTTTTCAATAAAACACCCAAAATTGTTTTTACCTACAAAGTTTACTTGATTAATCCGGCATACCTGAGATATTTTCCGCTGGAAAAGTGGATGGCGTCATGATTCGATTCGATCTATTAGTGCTTCAATGAAATACTTATAATAAGCATTACAACTTTAACAGTTAAAGAAATGATGAAAAGAACGTTGGCTTATAAATTACATACAGTTGCAAAATAAAATGACCACTAAAATCAACCCAGTGCGGATAAATGATCGATGGTACTTTTAATAATGTAGAAATACTGGTGCGAAGCTTATGGCGGTTTGAGTTACAGTCACAGCTATTGAATTAATACTTTGAACTATGCCAACTATCATGAAATCTAGACCATAGTAGAATAATACAACCAGTAGGCTATCTTACCACGATATCCGCCCGAGTTGTCGGGGACCCTCAACCGCGTTCAGTGCTATAGTATCGAAGGATTCGACGGTACCACGAGCATCGGATTAGTTATAATAAACGGAAGAAAATTCAACCTTCAATCTCTCTTAGGATGAGGTTATCTTCCAACACGTTCAGTGCTGTAGTATCGAAGGATTCGACGGTCCCACGGGCATCGGATTAGTTATAATAAGCGGTCGAAAATTGAACCTTCAACCGCTCTTAGGATGAGATTATCATCCAATGCGTTCAGTGCTGCATGTTTAGTTTATTCGCTATTGTTATTATTGTTTTTAGTTTTTGTAGTTACTTAGAAATAACTTACCACAAAATCTTCTATAATATCCTTGAATTTTGTTTTTATATGAGCGCACGTCTATGGTAAAAGAACGAAATTGGCTCCGCACTTCGTTTCGAGGTCACAGATAACTTTCTCAATGAAAGTAGCGGAAGTGGACTTACTGGTTGATTTCTACTATGTCCTGACTATGACAAAGGTATGGAATGAATTGTTCAGCTTTCACGGAAATTTTAAGTAAATTCGACACATGTGTCCTTGTTATTATAATTTTTGGTAGGATTGAGGTTGGTGGGACTGCATGAACAAATTTTCTCAACAACCAGTCTCACGGCATACATGCGCAGTTGGCCAGTCCATAACACCAGCTTCAAACCATCCGAAATTTCTTGCTAGAACAAACCTATTATTATATTTCCCATACTTAAAACTAACCGTTTCTGAGAAATTTGGAGAAATTTAAAAATACAGACCATAATTTAAAAATGTTTTTACCCTGTAACGTGTAACGAGCTGCTCGTGATTAAATGTACTGCTTAGCTTAAAGGTTAAAGTTGACTACCACATGAAATTTTCAATTACATATTATTCCGAATGGAGAAAAAAATTGCCTCAACCCTCAACAAACCTGTCGAATCAGAAAGCGGAATTGTCTGGCCTGACATTATTATATCCGGTTCGGAGACGTTTATCTTCTTGGAGAAAACCGATGCCTGGGTTTTTGTGGCATTGAATTGAACCAGGTTACATTCACCGCAATTCGAAATCACTTCTAGACCCTCATCAAGATATGCAACCTCCTGCTGCCGGTGAAGATATGCATCCGGAGCCGATGTCCCGGAGCATATACCTTGTATTTTTCACAAATCGTACGGTTCATCTGTTCTGCTATCCCATTCTGGAGTGTAGAGGCGAGTTATCTGTTCGATAAATTTCCAGTTTCATTTGCTACCATATTTTTGAAATATTCGTAAGTATCTTCAACATCTCTTTCAGATTCCAGAAAATATGCAAAAACTTTTCGAGTGCAGTCGTCAATTGATTTGAAAAGATATTATTAGTTATAACACTTGATTTGCTCCAGTGCTAGTATGGTTCAATGGAAGTTGACATTGTTTGCCTATTTCTCAAAAAAACTCTCCAAATCCTACTTCGCAATTTTGCAATTCAGGTATGAACTTTATGAGACTATTATTATCCAACTTCATCATTAGAAACCAGAAGAAAAACTTCACAAAGAAATGAAAGCAACGATACTACTACTGTGAGTCGATTTTAAGTACAACATAACCTATCCAATTTCTAAGTTTTTCAACTCCTTTTTAAAAAGTGTTTTCGCCAAACGCAGACGAAAACTGGCGCAGTCGTTCGGATTTTATCAAACGAAGTTTCTATCGAAGCGATTTCGGTTCGTATCAACGATTCATTGGCAAAAACCACCTGAAAAGCTGAGACTTTGGAAAACCTGCCGGAAGAGGACAAGAATCGCCAACTCCGACTTCAAGACCAGGGACTACAGACAAGCATCGCTGGAAATCCTATTGGCAACCTAGAATTAAGAAGAAAAACCAAGAATCCAGAAGAAAGACTTCACAAAGAAATGAAAGCAACGATACTACTACTGTAAGTCGATTTTAAGTATAACCCAACCTATCCAATTTCTAAGTTTTTCAACTCCTTTTTAAAAAGTGTTTTCGCCAAGCCACGACGAAAACTCATTCATTAGTTTATTCTGCATTATCATTTCACATCATTTTATACGGAAATGCTACCAAAATAAATAGGATATTTGTTATACAAAAAAGGATTGTTCAACATGAAGCCACGTGATTCTGATCTAATGAAGGCCTATACTACTTTCGAATTCAAAAAATCATTGAAATATTTCTTATTGACTAAAGCTTATTATACATTACAAGCATATTTCGATGATTGAGTTTTTTGGCTATCTGTGTGTAAATAATCTTATTCTTAATATTTCAATTTTCCATTTCTATATTTTAACATTTTCACATTTTTACATTTTTATTTATACATATGTGTATGTTTATGTGTATATAATGTATACTTACATGTTTAGTAGAGCAACTATAAGAGTTTTGTGACATATTCTCTGGAGACGTCGTTACGTTGGTGAGTGGGAAAGAGACATGTGCGACGCAACCGATTCAGAGAAGGATAGAATGAGAATCGAAAAGATTCAATTGAAAGATAACAACGTGGTTGAATTATAAAAACTATAAATGTAGATGAAAATATATGAAGCGTAAAAGTGGTATGAAAATAATGATGAATGAAAAATCAGATTGAAGAAAAACCATGACGTCAATGTGTGCAAGGTGCCATTTCTCAATGGGTACAGAGAATTTCAAAGACTCATAAATACGCCATCGTGTTCACATATTCATTATCAAATCTGCATTAACAGTTCAAAGTGAATATTACCTTTTGCTTTTTTTATATTATGTCCACTTTGCATAATCATTTTATTGGGTATAGATTGATATGTTCGATACCATGTAGTAGATCTATGAATGAATACATTTCCTTCTTTCTCTCTTCTCCTTTCTTTCCAGTACGGAATACAATTCTCACAATTTTATTGTTAGACGAGCTGAATACCTTCAACCTTTCCATTCTTCATTGTATTCAGATCTTTCATATTTATGTGACCAAGTCTGCGATGTCAGAGATAACTGTCGCCCTCTGTAGACACAATTGAAATTTTATTTGTACATTCAGTCTCAACATCCAGTGTATGAATTCCATTTATACAGGTACCACTGCTATGGTTTCACTATCATCGACAATTTGACACTTCTCTTTATTTTACCAAACTGTCCAATTAAGTATAGTTTCTGTGAAGAAAAACTTTACAAACTAACTTTTTTATGATGAGAGGAGGAATATCCCCTTTCTGATCTATCGTTCATATTGTGATGATCAAAATTTTCACTTTTATATTGTTTTTGCTTTTTTGATTTTGTGTAACTTTCATCTGAACTACTGTTATGTCTATGTTTGCTTGACTTCTTGTGTTGTCTTTCATCAGAACTATTTTCTCTATGTTTCTTCGATTTGCTAAAACTTTCTTCATCTGAGCTACTCTCATCTCTTTTCTCCTTCTTTCTCTTCGACTGTTTATTCTTTTTTCTGCCTGATTTGCCTTCATCGTCTTTCTCTTTATTGAATGTCACATGAAAACTATTTTGTACAATCAAGTTTATTATAATACCTTTTACTTTGATCTGTAAATGCATCTCACCATCTGCTTCCACTTTAACCTTTGAATTGTTGACTACAACATTTTTTTTCATTTCGGATTATCTCAGTATTTTTAGTGTTTACCGCAAAACCTGCACAAAATCCAACGTGTATTCATTGTCAGTGTAGATTTGCTAGGTCTTACTTCCTTCCTATTTATTTTTGAAGTCTTCATTTTGAAAGTCTTTCTTTCTATAATAATCACTTCTTTATGTCTGTATAAGTTACTCTCATAAAATTCAGCTCCTTTATTTTGAAACTGTTTATTCTATTACTATAAAACGTAGTGTTCGAACTTGTAACTCTTACAACAATTCTGTTTGGATTCCTGTAATAATTACTCCCGAACTTTCAATGCCTATTATCATCGGCTTATATTCGTCTGGTAAACCTGCTAACAAAAGAATTTCTATCCATTCTTCAGATATATTAAAACCTATGCCGCTTAATTTTTGTGCAGTACCAATAACTTGCCTTGTTGTTTGTAACTTGTCAAGTTTATCGCAAACATCTTTTGCTGTAGGTGCATCTTGGATATAAACATAATAGATGAGATCAATTGGCCAAATTATTTCAGATTTGGCATTGTTGATATTTTTTTCATCTTTCTGTGTATCTGTGACGCAATCCCAGCGTTCTTCATGTTTGAGGTGAGTTTGAACTACTAACCACCAGTGAGTTTTTCAATGGAACATCCAAAACCACTACTTGAATTCGTTTTGATGAATTCAATGCTGTAACATTCACTCACTTTATAGGTTACAACTTTCAATGTTGGATCTGTTGGAAATGCCATGAGGGCAGTGCAAAAATGTAATCATCATGAGTCTGAGTTACTGTTTTAACGTTACATTGAACAGATCAAACATATATAATAAACTAAACGATATTATCTGAACACATCAACTAATGAATACATAACCCAGGGTACTTCTTTTCGTCTTCGAAATAATCACGATTTTTCGGCAAGATCGTACTTGCCATATTCATGAGCTCTGCTTGGTTGCTCAACTTTCAAATTCAGCCTTGCGTTTGATTCGTAATTTCACATTTCCCAATAACCATTCATTTTTCAACGTACTATATATAACATTAATTACTTTTCATCAATCACAAAGATGGTTGAAGGTCATTTCTAATTCAGATCTCAGTCTATCAGAATGAATCGGTGGTATTTTTCTTCACAACACACTGTATTGCACCCAACTTCATCAAAACATTTTCTTGTTATATTTCCGACGTTGAGGCGACGATATATTTTTTCCATCATAAATTTCTTTCGATCGACTACATTCACAGTCGAAAATGTATGCAAGTTACATCTATAGGTTTTTACTTGTGTTTTTCTATAAGACACATTTTGATGTTTTGTTGATAATTACTATACTGTAATTTTTCTTTCTCCTATATACCAAAATTTTTGGATTCGTAAGAAGAAACCAACTAGATTCAAAAAAATGTCCTAATTATGCAGCAAGATTGGCATAGGCTTAAATCACGTCGTCACATAATCTTCTTTTAGGGTTTGTTTGTGATTGTTATTTAGACCTTGTGTTACCTTCAACATGTAGATTTAAATGTTATCTTCGTGAGTGGAATGTCTCCATCTTGATTATTGACCGTTGGGTTAGTGTTTCGATCACCAAGTGATCATCTACAAGAGGCTGGAACACCCTAACAATCAGAGGTGTCTTTAGCTGCTGAAAATGGTTTCTTTTAGAGTGGTATATAAAGTGGTATACAGAGAGATAGATAAAAATAGAAAGACATATAGATGAAGATAGAAAGACAGATAGATAGAAAGGCAGACAGACAATAGATAAAGAATTTTACTGGAATTTTTTCCCAACACCAAACCGTTATTTTAACACCTCGACACGTGTTTCGATCACCAAGTGATCATCTACAAGAGGAAGATCAAACCGTCTTGAAGGTGATCACTTGGTGATGGAAACAATTCTTTGAATAGTCGCGATCTGATTGCACGGAAATAAACGATACATTTCAACTGAAAAATGTATTTTCACACCTTCAAAACATAGTATGAACTTCAAATTCATGATAACCTATGAACAGGGCCGTAGCGAAAAGAAATATCAGGGGGGGGAGGAAATCCAAATTTTCCCAATCCCACCAGCAAAATTTCCCAACTTTCGAAAAAATGAAAGCCAAGGGATTAGTTACTACTATAATATATTAATTTTCTTACTTAACTATCCAAAGATTGGCTGAATGCTTATGCCCGTTAGGGTATGCACAAACAAAAATAAATTTTAGTAATTATAAAAATAATAATGGGAATTATTCTAGTTTGGACCAAGGTCCTTGGTCTTCCACCATGTATAGGAATATTGAATACAGATGAAAGGAAACAACACTTAAATAATATTGTGCTTATTGTTTTCTACTATTATTTTTTCTACCCGAAATTTCCCAACTTTTCCAAGTCGAATAAACAGCGAAAAGTTGAGGATTTTTGCAAAATTGTCACTTCAGAATGTGTGGACTGTTTAGGACTGTTCTCTTACTTGGGAGAAATTAAACTTTTTTGAACTTTTCAAACAACTCAGAATCTCAAAGTAAGGGATTTTCAAGTTATGTTGGGAAATCCCAACCTTGTCCTGGTTCTTTCCCTTTCCTTATTGCCTCTCCATTTCTTTTTTCTCATTTTTATTCTTCTAATTTTTATTCATTTTTTCTACTATTATTTTTTTCTATCTTCACTTCCCAACTTTTTCTCAAGTCGAAAAAGCAGAGCCGTCGCCATCCCCCCAAGGGCGACGGCCCTGCACTGCACACAACACTTAAACAGGTAGGTATTTGGTTATCGTGATTGATTTGCATTTATTCTACACTGAAAGTTTCAGTTCCACTCTCCACTAACCATCGAATTATTACTAATATGTGAAAATTAAATAAGTATTCAGATTGACTTGCCTTCCTAATAAGACTCATATAGAATTAACTACGCCACTGTATGTACAGGAGTTTCCGTTTCCTTGCCGAGATGGGTGGATGTGTAAATGGATGTGATTGTTCTCGTCAGCGAAAGAACGGTCATAACACGATCAAGCGGATCAAGCAATATAAGTTCATCTGTGAAGTGATAGGTAGTTTTATCTGTAGCTGTGTCTGTAGTGTATGTCTGTCGTTGAAAGACGTGCCATACATTTACGAAAATTCATGAAGCATTAAAAAAGGAGTGCAGTATTGCATTCAGCAAAACTTCTCTACTCTCTGGAGTAGACATGGCTTATTGTGTCGGAACGGAATCTAAGCCAATATTAGAGAGAGATAGAGAGAGAAGTGTACTAGTATTTTACGAGTTCATAAATATTAAAAACCGAACGCACCTTTAGTTCGATCCCGATAGTTCTGCGTTACAGTTGTTACAATTAACCCTTTGACTCAGAACCTAACTCCAAAATGTCTTCTAGGTGATCAGTACGAAAAATGTAGATGGATTAGAAACAAAGCGGGTTCAGAAATATTGAGATACTCACAAATACTGCAGACTAGCATAAATTTCCCGTGCCTTCAAATAGATATTAATACATTTCAGTATTCACTGCACTAACCGATGAAAATATCTAAGCAGTCAGAGGCGTCTCAGCAATAATTTTTGACCATCAAAAATGAAACTTTATTGAAAATAACCGTATAAATAACGACGAAGTTGATGAACGAAATACCTAAGTCCGTTGAATAATTGTAAATCCGTATTGAAGTTAAAATGTTATTAAGAAGTATTTTTGAGACTTTGAACAAAATTGTTCGTTTGCAAGTGAGCCACTCATTTTGAAATAGGCATTAAGTAAAAATCACTTAAATTCAATCACAATTCTAGTAATGGAATAAAAAACACACATTTATTGCATGAATATAAGCGAACTTGATAATATTTTGGTAAAATGAAACTACAAAATACGGCAATTCAAATCGCCACGATTTTTCGAACGCTAATCACAGTGAATTACGACACGTTGAAGTGAACAAACGAATATGGCATCATAATTGGACAGTAATACTCAACGGTAGTTCTTTCTGGGTTTCTTAACGACTTAATATTTTTTACAGTGACTGTTTTCTTTTGTTGTGTTGTTGAATCAAAAGTGAAATAACGTGCGCCAAGAAACCAGGATTTATGAAGGCAAACAGCGGTAATGTGCCTAGAATTGACTTGTTGATGCTGAGAGAGTAAAACTACGTACTCACAACACACACAATAATTCATTTAATTAGGTCCTCCAGGGCACCGTATGGCAATGATGGAAAGATGTACGTACAATTTAAACGCGAAAGAAATCTGTGCACACTAAAAAGGTAATATAACAAGGGTAAAAGATACCTAACCGCAAAAAAGTTTATTTATTACTGAATTTAATCCTCGACCAAGAAAATACTGGTTCATAGTCTACAAATGTAAACAAAGACTTACCTGAAAGTGATCTTCACAAACATAAAGCTGAGTACTAGGTAATATTTCTGTTGAATTTTGTCTTGCAATTTTAAGCCACTTATTTCGTGTTGTTTTTTTGTACGAAACGATCAGAAATAACTTGAATGGAGTTCTATACAAAAACAATATTTCTTTAAGAACATTGAATTACACAGAAATTACTTTTTCATTCTCAGTGTATACCTGAAATATTGAATGACAACAGATAGGAAACACTACACAACGGTAGCCGGGCGGTTCGACGTGGGTGCTTTGTTCACTCAGTCAATCGGCCGATGTGTGAGTCGATGGTTCAAGCCCCAGGCTGAACGCTCGATTTTTATTTGCTATCATGCTATCCAACCCGTGTCAGGGTTATCGTTCGTAGCGGTGCGATAGATAGTTAATGAAAAAACATATTTCAAACATAACATAACATATATTGATATTATTTTCCATAGAAGCTCTCATTTTCAAGGTGTATCCTAGGGTTTCTATCGAAAATACCAGTCGTCAGCACTTTCTGTATATCAAATCTCAAAAGATATTTTATAAGTTGTGTTCCATCTTTACCGCTCTTTTGAATTCAATTTGACGCTACTGCTGGCCAAACTTGATGCTATGGCTTGTCGGATCATTTTTATGTATGGCTCTCTAGCTTCCTGAAAGAACGTTTTCTGTAAGAGATCGTCGATAGATATCTCTTGAATACTTTTACCGTCATCGCTGGTGTTCCCAGGGATCCATAATATTGTCTGAAACCGTCTTTTTAATGTATATTAACGACTAATTGGAAAAAACCAAGAATCCAGTATATAGCTTTACTGACGACTAACATCTCTTACAACCCTGACAGTCTGTAACATCGAAGAACAGTTGGAGATTTGCCTCTCTTTCATAGTTACTGTCACGGAAGGTGTTCAAGTTACTTTGCACATTTGATTCCACCAAAAGCAGTACACATCAGAAATACGCGACGGACTGTGACTGCTCAACGTTTTGTGGCCTCGAATTTCACTATTTAAAAACTTTTTCATTTGAAGACCTGAGTTTATATGGAATAAACTTTCTTAAGAATCACACGTTGAAAGGTAAGACCTCGTTAGTCCTTAGCTCGCACAAGTTTCTCAACTTCTGAGAGTTGTCGTTCGTATGGGGGCGACAGCTGATTAACGGAAAAACAGATTTCAAACACATTTCCTTTTTAGAACATTTTTTAAAATGAATTTCATCTCCCGATATTCAAATCCAACATAAATCGGTACTTTCGCACAGGCACCGCTCATAGAGCGCCTTAATTATTTTCCTATAGAGCTTGTGTTTATGAAAGCATTTTTTTTGTATTCGATTTTCAATATACAGACCGCGATATTACTGCGCTTGTCTCCATTTGTGACTATATCGGGCACCCCTCAGAGTAAAATTATTGCTGAAAATTTCAAGGTGAGCACAATTTGGTTCAATTTAAAATATTTTCTCTCTCTCTGTTTACCAAAATCACGCAAAAGGACAACATTCAAATCACAGGAAATACAGTCCATACATTGATGATCATCAAGTAGTATGCATACGGTGAGTAACCAAAATATGAAATACTGGCATTGATAATTATAGATGTTTTCAATAAATCACCCAAAATTGTTTTTACTTTTGAATTTCACATACCTACAAAGTTTGCTTGATTAATCCGGCATACCTGAGATATTTTCCGCTGGAAAAGTGGATGGCGTCATGATTCGATTCGATCTATTAGTGCTTCAATGAGATACTTATAATAAGCATCACAACTTTAACTTTTAAAGAAATTATGAAAAGAACGTTGGCTTATAAATTGCATACAGTTGCAAAATAAAATGACCACTAAAATCAACCCATTGCGGATAAATGATCGATGGTACTTTAATTAATGTAGAAATGTAGAAATAGGTACTGGTGCGAAGCTTATGGCGGTTTGAGTTACAGTCACATCTATTGAATTAATACTTTGGACTATGCCAACTACTATGAAATCTAGACCACAGTAGAATAATACAACCAGTAGGCTATCTTACCACGATATCCGCCCGAGTTGTCGGGGACCTTCAACCGCGTTCAGTGCTATAGTATCAAAGGATTCGACGGTACCACGGGCATCGGATTATTTATAATGAACGGTCGAAAATTCAACCTTCAACCGCTCTTAGGATGAGATTATCATCCAATGCGTTCAGTGCTGCATGTTTAGTTTATTCGCTACTGTTATTATTGTTTTCAGTTTTTGTAGTTAGTTAGAAATAACTTACCACAAAATCTTCTATAATATCCTTGAATTTTGTTTTTATATGAGCGCACGTCGATGGTAAAAGAACGAAATTGGCTCCGCACTTCGTTTCGAGGTCACAGAGAACTTTCTCAATGAAAGTAGCGGGAGTGGACTTATTGGTTGATTTCTACTATGTTCTAACTATGACAAAGGTACGGAATGAATTGTTCAGCTTTCACGGAAATTTTAAGTTAATTCGACACATGTGTCCTTGTGATTATAATTTTTGGTAGGATTGAGGTTGGTGGGACTGCATAAACAAATTTTCT
Organism: Leptinotarsa decemlineata; assembly: GCF_000500325.1. Taxonomy (NCBI): domain Eukaryota; kingdom Metazoa; phylum Arthropoda; class Insecta; order Coleoptera; family Chrysomelidae; genus Leptinotarsa; species Leptinotarsa decemlineata. The sequence continues at coordinate 12,907 of NW_019290456.1, forward strand.
CATTTTTCATCATTTTTTATTTCCTGGATTTTTCATTTGTCGTCCGTCAATGAAATTGCCAACTTGTTATCTTGTGTGACGTTTCATTGCCGAAGTTACCCTCCTTGCGTTTTTTCTAGATCACGCACAAGTGTGTTGAACTCATTAGTTTAACGTATTCAAAAAACAGTATATTGTGAGATTTTTACTTAACAGTTTTACAAAAATGCAACACTTGTTTCGCCATGCAATGGCTTCTTCGTAATTATTTTGATATTCAATATTAGGATGTTATACTAGTATATAAATTCATATTTGACTAGTCTGTTAAACATTTATGTGTCCACCTGTAAGGAACTGTAGATTTCCTTAATGATGAATAAAGTTACTACTACTAACACTTCTCATAAACTAAAGAAGAGAGGCCCAGAGGTTATTTGTCATTGCATTTTCGAAAAATTATATATAATTAATCTTTTCCAGGATAAAACTAATGAAACCGTTTATGTCTTAGAGTATTGTCAACTGTTCTCAGTATGTAGTGTGTTAGATCTCTAGAATGCACACCTTTCATCCTTGCCTCCTTTATGTAAGACCCTAAAGTCACTTCAATTTGAAGAAAAATAAAACCTGAATGAATAAAATAGGGACGCTACTGTATAAAATATAACCATGAGATAAATGTTCTAACCAAAGTCTCCTGTCATGTACCAATCTAAGAAATTGAAATCGAAAGTCCCTATAATTTGTCCAGGTTAGGATACAGTTTTTTATAGGTTATGTGTACATTTTGAAAAGTTTTTCTACAATAAGATATGTTCAGATCCAAATTAATTATAAATGTCGCACGAAAACAGTTATTCAGAAATGTAGTCATAAAAAAGTATTTACGTACCTCTCACTCATGTGTTTTTCAACGTGCTTCGCCTGTAAGTTGTTCAAACAACATTAAAGAACATGTTCTCTCCACAACCCAACAATCACCGAAAATTAAAAATATTCAGGAAGGTATTTCTGAAAAAGAATTTCTGGTGAAATTGAAAACAGATCCAGACACTTTTGGTAGTCAGTTAGAACAAGAAATCGTAGATGAAGGTGACCTGGAGGAAGAAAAATATTTGACTGTACAACCCTCACCATCACAACAACTTAGGACAAAGCAATATGCTGACTTGATAAAGGATTTGATAAAGAGAAGAAAAATCAAGGAGGCGATAGACCTAGTAGAAGTGCGGATGATCAAAGAAGACAGAGTTAAACCTGACAGTTATATCTACAACCTTCTTCTTGGAGCTTGTGGTAGGGTGGGATATACAAAAAAAGCATTTATGTTATTTAACAGCATGAAGAAAAGGGGTTTGAAGGTAATGATAATAATAATAATTTTTTTCCCCTTTATAATTATTGATTTGGAACCTCTGGCGTAAAATGAATTTGAGTGTTAGAAACACTTTTCTCATGCCAGAACAAGATACTGTTTCTCACGTTTGTTTGAGTAACAAGTTAGCATCAGGAGATGACTGAAACTTTTGAGAAAAGTGTAAAAAGGTTTTTGACATGTGTTTTGATCATTATGAAATCCTAAGAAATAAGTTATATCCAAGTTGATGTAACGAGAAATTTGCTGAAAACTAGGTATTCATCCTTTCAGAAGCATCATCACAAGATATTTGTAACGCGGTATCATTTTTTCAACACAGTCACTGAACCATCATCTGCATTTCCATGTTATTCTTGCTATTTTAAATACTGATGTATTGTCCACGATTTCTTAGGAAGGTATCAATCCATTTTCTTGAAGTATTCTCTATTCCTTATGGTTGTAATTTGTCATCAACACACTCAAATGATCTGCTGAGATCAAAGAAAATCCCAACAGGACATTCACCAGTTTGAATAACAATTATTATTATATTGTATTAAAATTAGTTGATTGGTGTCATCATACTTTTACTACTTTTATAACCACGTTTATTTTTTAAAGAATTTGTCGCCTTCTAAATAGGCAGTAAATACATAGATTCATTCAAGCATATTCCATAATTTTTCAAAATAGCCTTATGAAATTATACTTATCTATAGAAATACGGAAAATGTATTTCCCCATCCAGTATATAGTCCGTCTATTCCTTTTTGCCAGTTTCTACAATTCCTCATTGCATTTCTAAATCAATGTCACTTTTGGGTTCGTCAGTGTCCGCTTGTGCAGCATGTTGTCTGTGCCCCTAGTGCACCCTGGTTCCCCTCACAGTATATCTGAACCGTGTTTTTGCCGAGAATGTTCTCAGGATGACTGCATATTCTCAACTTTTCATCTCCTGAAGAGGCCAACTTGAACGCACGTCGAGAAGAGTGTTGCAGTTCTGGTGATTGGAAAAAGTACTTGTTCACCTGTTAAAGACGATACAATCTGCTTTCTACTGAACGCTTGTATCACTGATAAGGAAGCTGGTTTCAGACATGCTTTACTTGTATGGAGAAAGCTTGTTGATAAAAATATCCAACCTAGTGTGTTCACATTCAATTTGATGCTAAGAACTATTAGGGATTGTGGTTTAGGGGATACCGAAGTTGCCAATGATGTCATCAAAAAATTGGTTGATGAAAATAAACAAACTTCATTAGAAAACTCCGATACAACAAAGCTTTTATCTGCCACTGAGAGCACTGAAAATGAAGTTAATCAACCAAGTGAACATTTAGATCCTTGTCAAGTACCTGAAATAGAATCCAGTACAATCTTAGAACAACAAGTTGATCAAACTGATCCAAGTGGTATTATCACAGATCAACATGAAGATGACAAAAAGAACTGTGGAAATATTATAGAATATATTGAATCAATCCCTTCTAGACCTAATCTTATGGCTAAAGTACCACATTTGGGCAACATAATATCTCTTTCAGAAGTTACAAAGCCTGAGGAACGTTTGTTACTTGTTGGTGGTTGTAAAGGATTTTTGCAGTCTATGAAAGATTATGCATGTCAGCCTGACATCAAAACTTTCACTCTGTTGCTAGATTCGATACCTGGTACAATAGCAGCTGAAGAAGATTTGATGACTTCCATGAGAAAGTCTGATGTTCGTCCTGATATTGATTTTTATAACATGCTCTTGAAAAAAAGGAGTATAAGATTTGATTATGAAAGTGGAAAGGTAATTTGAAAAAAAAACAAATATGTTACTTTTTAGTTTTGCAGTATGGTTAATAAAGTCCATCTATCAGACGTCCACATAAGGCCTCAATAAATTAACGAAGACAATCAACTAAGGCAGTAAATTGATGAGAATTTTCAGGTCAATAATCAGATTATTTAAGGCAGCCTCGAGCTATGTTCATTATAGATTGTTATATTTCACAATCAGTTTCCAAATGACTTTCAAGTATTTCTGCAACTATATATNAAAAATCATAAGGGTATGAATACATATATGTAATAAGTTTTACTTATTACACATTATGTAATAAGTTTCACTTATTACACATATGTATTCATATTCTCATGGGTTTCACTCCGTGTTCTGTGTTTTGTATCCTCATATGGATAATATTCACAACGTTCTGACAAAGTTTCATTCGCCATCTTCTGGTGATGTCTGGAGTTTTTCAACTAGACTAATTCATCAACGCTTTATCTCTCAGTGAAATAATTTTCTGTATGACCCCAGTTAACCATGTAGATTTTTTTACTAACCCTAGAAGTTGTAATTGGTTCATGTCTTCCAAGTAAATAGGTCAAACAATTGACATGCAATGAAAATTTTTCTTCAACGATATCAAAATCAAATATTCTGAAAAATGGTAATAAAAAAGGTACCTATCAAAGTGGGTTTGGTTAAAATATTTGAAATGAATGTATACACATTTTTGAACAATTATTTCTCTGGCCAATATGTGATATACACAATACCATTAGGTGATCAAATATACCACCATTTTCATGGACACCCTTTTCCAACACTTCCTGTTCATTTATGATGATAACATCAAGTAAAGTTGCTGTTTGATCAGTTACCCTTTTGGCAGTTTCTATAATTTGCTTCATATCGAAATATTCCAGTATAGACAGAAACTTGCAGATGTTCAGACTTTCATAATCAAGGAAGTTCATATTAAGATCTTCAGTTCAGATAACACTAACTTTTGTTGGATAAGATTGAACTTGAAATATTCTCAAACTCATTAATGAACATGCCAACGTCTTCTGAAGGAGGTCTATAAATTACTCCGAAGGAATAGAACTTTTTTTCGACTTGAAATTGATCCGAAGATGTTCTGAAACATCACCAATGTGATTGATTTTCATTCTATGGATATTTTTCACAATATAAATACATGATCGTCTCCCTCTAGTATTTCTCTCCAATCTATAGAGTTTATAACCATTAATTGCAATTTGATCATCAGTTATCTCATGTTTATGCCACGTTTTAGTTGCTGAGATAACAGCGATCTTCCCAATGAGAAATAACTCATTTTTAACTTGATCAAAACACAATATCCTGCAATTAACTTTTTAGCGTCAAATATAAAGCGAACCGCCTAATTTGCTAAAAAAGTATATCTCCAAATCATGAACTTCTTTTGCAAAAGTTGGACTGCTATGGTTTTAGAGCAGTGTACTGACTGGTTCAGGTCTTACATAAGTGATAAGAAACAGTTAGTGAGATAAAACGAAAAACTATCACATACTAAGTATATATTATGGGGCGTTCCACAAGGATCAGTACTGGGCCCGATTCTTTTCCTGATATATGTAAATGACCTTGTTACTTTCTCAATTCAAAGAATTTTTACAATGTTTGCGGATAACACCACGCTCCTTTGGCATGGAAAAAATACTTCTAATATGAAAGAAACTATCCCTAGTGATTTAGAAGATGTGAAAAAATGGTGTGACACAAACTACTTGTGTTTTTATATTCAAAAAAAAACAAAGCCACTCACTTTTAGCTGTAATATCAAAAATTTATATTTGAATGGACAAACTCTAGAATGAAAACCATTCCAAATTCCTGGGAATCTTCATGGATAACAAATTAAAATTTGATCAACATATTTCAGCTTTGAATAAAAAATTGGCATCAGGACGTTATGCATTTCGAATAGTTCCAAATGAACTGAGTTCATCCACAACAAAATTGGTATGTCATTTCCTGATTGAATCCCACCTGAGATATGGTGTTGCCTTCTGGGGATTTTGCAGTCAACAACTTTTTCATTCAGTGTTTGATTTGCAAAAACGAGCGGTTAGATATTTATGCAAGGTGGGAGTGTGTGAGTCATGCAGACCATTATTTTTGAGAGAAAAAATTCTCACTGTTACTTGTATTTTCATTCTGGAAACGGTCTGCCTGATTTACAAAAAACAATATGGTTGGAACTCCAGAACATATAAATTACAAACCCGGCAATTAACAGAAAATAAAATACATCTTCCTGTTCCAAAAACAAGTCAGACAAAGTATTCTTTAATTTATGAAAGTAAAAAGCTGTATAATCACATACCTTACGAAATTAGAAAGGAAAAAAGCTATACAAAGTTCAGGAATCTTGATAAAGATGCCGTTGCAACAAAAGCGTATTACATTGATGAATTTTACAATGGAACTTTGCTGCGATTTAATATATGTGATTTTTTTGTTATTGTTTATATTGACACCTATACTTCAAATTATATTTTATACTGTAATATATCTTATTTTATTGACATGACATGTGAACGTATGTTCAAATTGTGTATATTTGTTTCTTACATTTTTTGAAAGGGATTATACAAACTATTTTTTGGACAAACATTGTTAAATATCATTTTCCATTGTTATATTTTATCTATTAGATATGTGGACTTAGTNCTTCATCTTTTTTTATATATTTCATTATTATTGTTCCAGAAATCAAATATCTGGGCCTTATTATTCATAGCACACTATCTTTGAACAATAATGCTGAATATAAATGCCCAAAAAGCTCAATTTTTCTCAAGAACCGTAAACTTATTGTCACTGTATGCAAGGTTAACATATTGTAATTACATAATTAAACATATTTGAAATATGTCGCAAAAATTTCTGAATAGAGTGGGTTTATTGGTAACCATTCTTGTCTTGTTCAATTCAGCTCAATTTTCACCATCTGATTTCAGAATGTGTTCTGACAATTTTGATTCTGCTGATTGTCTATTTGTGATTTAAACCCGATATTCATTGTCACACACTTTCAATGGTCTTGAAGTTTCACGAAAATAACGTTTTTATACCACAAGAACAAGGTGTCTTATAAATGCAATGTTTTGTTCTTTCTTCTGTGTGAAGTTCTTCATTACAATTTTTATATTTTTCAGATTGTTGAAGGTGAAAAACCCCAAAAATAAAACGTCGATAAATTACTTTGTGATATTGTTTCATAAGATTTCAACTGATTTCAGTTTTTTTAGTCAGTAACCTTCTAATGTAGGTTATTCTCGTTTCATTTGCAGTTTCTATTATTCGCATTATTCGGTTGAAGATATGTTATTTAGTTCTGATGCACATTAATATTATTGTTGTTATTACGAAAGAGTCAATGAGTTATCCAATGAGTCAAAGTCTTTTGGCAAACAAATTTTTGTTTATCACTCACTGTTAACTGTTCTTCGATGCTAATTTATCCAATGAATTCAAATAAACATTTTCTTGAAAATGCTTCATGAGCAAACAATTTTTGTGGATTCCGAAATGCCCAAATAGTGGGTTTTTGCTCAATTTCCAGATCGTACAAATACATGGGTCTTTCATCATGCATTTTGCAATTCTCAAATTGAGTTTTTTTTTAACTTTTTCTTTCACTAATTCACTAGTTTTTTTCTGGCACAGTTTTTTTTTTTTCATACCTGTGATATGCCAAGGGATACTTGCTTTTTTCAAATACTATCAACTAACTACACTTTCAACTTCTGTTACTTCATCGAATCATCATTTGTAAAAATGTAAGAGGTAACCCTTGTACATGAATTCAAAATTAAATTTCATTATGCTGTTTAAGTGATTGTATGTTTTTGTTTAATTTCTGCCATTTTCAGGTTGAATGCCGAAATTCTGGGAGCAATGTTACACAAAGCATGTTTTCACCTTAATATTAGTTATGTTCTGTATGTGATGGAATTATGCCATACAGAACAAATTGAACCAAACAGAAAATTTATGGAAAGACTGGAAACATTCAGGAAGGAATGTAAAGATCTTTCAAACAACAAGGTTTGATATTCTTTTTAACATTAATAGTAGATAAGAATGATAATAACAGTTATGCATTCTATTCAATCTTCTGTCTCTCCTACTCGTGAAAGGCGTGAACAAATGGAATGAATTGAACTAAAATGTACAATTTCAAAATTATGTAGGTAAATGAACTTATAGTTAGTACATTTTCTAAAGTAAGTTTCAATTTACCGACTCTTAAGAAAATAAACCTCAAATTACACCAAAAACAATTTATCTTAGTACACAATTTATATGATATAAAAGCATAATTTTTTCTCAGAATTACCTATGCCGAGATCCATATTTCATTTGAAGCATCATTGTTGCATGGTCGGTCCTTGCAACATTTGTTAAGCATCAACAGACTATCTCAACTGTTGCCGAGTCAATACAATACAATATCATATATGTCATGTTATTTCTCGATTTATTTCCATCAACCCAAATCATTTTATACGCATATTGCGGCGGGTACACAAAAAATCCATTCCGCCATCTTGGGTGGTTCGCCATATTGGATTTAGAGTGACGTCATGTTATTTTTTGTAGAATGGGATCGCTTAGCTAAACATATATTGTCATCCAAAGTAAATGTGTATACATCTTAGTTCAATCAATGAGGATAACTGCTTAAAAATTCAGTTGCAAGATTTGATCCGAACTAACATGCCTACATACATACAAAATGTGACAGTTGAATAAAAGTTTGGAAAAGCAGAAGCATATATTTTTGAACTGGCATCGCAAATGGTATGCAACTGTACAATTCTTTCCTTATCATCACATGGGTATAGCAATAATATACCAGCAAAGCTGAAAGGAAAATGATGTGGAAAATAAAGGTTTTGGCACTCCACTTCCCTCATCTTAATAGAGAAAAATGTATTCCATGGTCTACACATCTTTGTATGGGGTTAACCTTTCTTTCCTAAAATTCAATCTCTCCTCTTTCAATTTGAAAACTATTTTCAAAGCAACCACTATTCTTCTTCTAATATATAATACATTTAAAAAAATTGTGTTAATTTTATGACTTTTGCCCATGTATCATCGTTATATCTTCATCGTCCCATCTTGAATCTGTTCTAAACTGCTTGTTATAAAATTATTGATTAAATAATAGAGCGTGTTTATTCGCTATTTACTCTGATTGTAGAATTAGTGTTCCAGATCGTGGAGGAACATGAAATTGAAGATTATTTTTCTAAATTGTTCATACCGTTAACATTATTCTTGGCGTTTCTTCAATATAAGTAATTTCAGTTATCCTACCAATTTTGGTTGAAGACCAAACAGCATCTCTTATGATATGTAAGAGATATGTAACATTATTTTCAATATTTTTCTTTTGACAGTTGCTTTTTTACTTTATTATTCAACCGATTCATCATTGAATAAAAAACAATCTTCCTTAGGCTTCTAGTGAAATCCAAGTATATGTTTTGTTAGTAATCCACTTTCAATTTTAATGTATTAATTTATTCAGAGGTAAGTACCATTACAAAAGGGAAATATACACAGTTACAATTCGTAGTCTAAATATCTACTTTCCTAGTGTTATTGAAAAAAATTGAAACCCGTTATATTACAAAGATATCCAGACTGTTGTAAAATCTCTGTGTGAATATCTGAATATATCTGATGACTTCGACAATTGCGGAACTAGTCAAATGTTACACCCATGCTCAATCTTTAAAGAGATGGGATGAAATTAAAGGATGTAATCTTGCCAGGATCACCTTGGGCGACCCTGGGAAGCTGGCGCCGAAGAAATATCTGGCGATGACCAGGAAAAATCTACGCCTTACAGTAGGATTTCTGACTGGCCACTGTCAGCTAAGGAAACACCTACATAATATGGGGCTAGTGGACACACCTCTATGCAGGATGTGTGAACAGGAAGATGAGACTGTCAGGCATGTCCTGTGCGAGTGCCCGGAGTTATCGTCAATAAGAGAGTGTGTGTTCGGCGAGTCTTGGCCTACACCTGCCGATATAAAGGAGATGTCTCCCAGCGACCTGTCCACCTTCCTGGAAAGGACAGGATGGACGACGACCTAGGAGGACAACTCCTCGGGAGGATGTACAATGGGTCACATGTGGCCTAAGTGCGTGGGCTTACACTCACCCTCCCTACTCTACAGATACAGATACAGATCTGAATATATCTATAGCCTCTCTGTTAATGAATCTCAGAGCTTTATGGAAAAATGCAATCCATAATTTATGGAGTGAAATTGAATGTGAAATAGAATTGGTTCAGGAAAGCTCATTCAAGGCCGGCCATAGGCAGGGGCGAGTGGGGCAATAGCACCAGGCTCCGTACTTCTGAAAAAAAAACATATGACGACATACATTTTCTCATAACAACATATCGTAAAATTGAACTTGTAACTCCATATTGTGTTAGTGTTTTGAGTTAGTTTTTCTTTCAAAAACTGATAAAGACATTCTTATGATACAAAGATAGTAAGAAAAGTTAATTTCAATAAAATTTTGTAATGTTAATACATATTTTGTTTCCACAATTGTTCTTGTTAACTGATATTGTCATATTTTCTGTTTACTTCATTTGCCAAAATACTAAAAATGAAGTTGTACATTTTTTATAAGAAAATGTTTTCGTTTTCTTGATCAGATTTTTGACAAAAAAAATATAGGCCAATTTTTTATTGAAGCATCATATAAAAATAAAATAATTAAAAAAGTTTTATCTGAGTTATTAGAGATATAACAATAGTTGTCTATATTGATTAACACAGAACTGTAACATTGTAGATTCAGGAGTTTCTTTTTCTTCAATTGTTGGTAAGTTACTTGTGATGTACTGTTTGGCACGATACACTCATAACAGTATGCTACTCGTTAGTTCCAAACGCGTCCAGTTCGCGCAGATGACGTGAGTGCGAAGCATATTGGGGTTGTAACTTCGTAGACTTGCCTAAATTCAATTTGAATTTCTCACAAGTTCTCTGTTGTGCTGTGAAGTTCAAGAATTATTACGAAATTATTGTCAAGAGTGGTTTTCAAACATTTTTAATTAGCTTTTGTCAATTTAGTGTCGTATTCGAAGCTTCAATAATTAAACAAAAATACGAGTAGGTAGGTATATAACTAAGAATGCCTGGTTGTGCGGTTTTTGGTTGTAATAATTACAACAGAGTGACAAAAGGGACCAATATTAAGTATTTTCGATTCCCAAAGAGCAAAGAACTGTCTNTAATTTGGCGATAATTTTAAAAGAGTTTCTTCCCAACACCAAACCGTTATTTTAACACCTCGACATGTGTTTCGATCACCAAGTGACCATCTTCAAGAGGAAGATCAAACTAAACTGTTTACTTTAGTTTGATCTTCCTCTTGAAGATGATCACTTGGTGATCGAAACACATTTCTGGACACTGAAGGGGGAAGTTAAATGTCCCCCTTCAGTGTCAGATAGATTGTGTACCACGCCGACACAGAACACCCAAGGTCGACAAACCAAAAGTTTGAGAATAGATCCGTTTAGTGACTACTTTCATGAAGAGGAGTTAGTTTTTTTCAAATTAGCTGATGAACATTATAACCACTATTATCGAGTAGTTCATAATTTTTAGCAAAAATGTTCTGATAATTCGAATTGAGCATTACTGCATTATCACACTCCTGAGGAAGGCTAAAATCTTCGACGAAATGTTGGCATCAAAAGTGAAGGTAAATATCAGTTGGATATATTCTACACTGATTTCTTCAAGGCCTTTGTCACTGTTAATAAATTGAGTCAAAACTGGTTTCAGCTAAAATCTTTTGAAATGGTTTCATACTTTTTTGGTCGCAACTTAACTAAAGATGAAAATAAGCGCCCTTGACCCTAATTATTTACAATGTAAATAAAATTGTTCGCTTTTCCCAAACAGTCTTACTGTCTGTAATACTATTATTATAATTGAATGGTAGGAGCAATGGAACAAGAATTTTCATTATGTATGTGATCATTTGATACCCATAGTTTTCATAATTTTGATTTTCAGAAACTGTCGAAGGTTCATGAGAAGCTTTTTAGCATTTTCCGTGCAAGGTATAAAGTGTGGAAAGAACAAGTGACTGTAGATGAATCTGAAGACGCACACCCTTGGCAACAATTTCGACAAACCAGCGATGGGGATACCAAATTCAAAGTCAAAGATACAGCTAGATTCAAACCTAGGCATACATCATTGTTTAAAGTTAAAACTTCAACAAAAGTTAGGTATTAGTGAATTTATTAAGATCTGTGATTTTTTTAATAATAAATACCTAAAAATTGTTGATTTAAACTTTTCTTCCTTCATCCAAACCTACTCAATAACTCCTGAAAACACGAAAATATTCAAATCTTCTTTTCAAGAAACACTTCATTGTGAGATTTTCACTAAACAGTTTAAAAAAAAAACAACACATGTTTTGCTATACAATATCCTAAAGAAGCTATTGTATAGCAAAACACGTGTTGCATTTTGGTAAAACTTTTTGTTAAAATCTTACAATGAAGTGTTTTTTGAATAGGTTATGGATTTTCATCAAGTATTGACCGATTCCATCACATATCAAATCTTCTAAATAATATTTCACTGAACCAAGTGCATAAGTATTCAAGTTAACTATATTTGTGTCTTCACATTTTGAGTAATAATAAATATATGCATAGGAGAAAAAAGTGCAAAAAAATCATGTTCCAATCTGGATGAAGAAATTATCCTTCGATAACCAAACAGCTTTAGAAGTACTTGACTCTCGCCGAGTCCAAATTGAAAGTGAACTGCCAAAAAAGACTACTCGAAAGAAAGACTCAACAAATTGTCTCTAGTCAGGATTCCTAGCCATACTGGCCTAGAAGTTAACTTGAACTTTTTCCTAATTCATCCCAATTCAATTTCAATCAAATTAAACAATGTCATAACAATGCTTAACATATAACAAAAAAATCAAATATTCATAAATAATTGGTTAATGAAGCTACTGACTTCCTGTCAAGGGAGGGCGCTGCAAGCAATTTCATCAGACCACAACCTGTCAATGAGATTGCTCTAGATTTTGCCAAACACTGAATACAAGTGTTCAATCACTTAGGTGCCAATACTCTATTATTGCTTAAGGGAATCAGAGAATTGTTAAATAATATTATTATAATAATATNACTTCGCAAACACTTAATTAGTATGAAAAATGAGAAATAAAATTTTCTGTTTTTTTACCACTTTTATTTGTAGGTAACCAATGTCGGTGCAGTTTCGTCCCAAAAGGATATTTTCAAGCAATTACAATAAACTGAAAATAAATAATAATGTTAGCCCTTATATATCTATTGTAGGTTGTAGGCAATAACTTAATTGAGTACCTGAACATTATGATTTACAAAAAAAAATGGTAGAAAAACATTATGATCTCCTACCATATAGTAACAGCTACATCCATCAATTTACTTCATATGAAATTATTTATTACACAGGTCTCCAAAACAGCCCAAATCATTCATATTGGTAATAAGACCTTTTCTTCACAGTAGATATGAAAAGCCTTATGATGTGTAGGCATATGAAATTCGGGTGATACGCTATTGAAACAAATAGGATTTTCAAATCGACAATGGCTGATAAAGCGCCCTTTAGATAGACGACTCATTCAATAATGACTTCAAATTGAATTAGTTGAAGCAGATGAATCATAATTATCTATTCGAAATACAGGGTGATTCTGCTACAACCAATAGAAAAGTCCGTTGTGAGTTTTTGATCTGTCAAAATTTTTCCATTTGGAAGTTTCAAAAATGACTGCGACTTCACTACCACCAGGACTTACCATCCATTTCAAACCACACTTCGAAATTTATATGATTTTTGTAGAGCTTCAAGAAGTACATGAATGAATACTGTACTAATTTTAATACAAGGATAAAAATAAAAACAACAATAAAAATTAATTGGCGCTCCGGGGCGACTTCATTGATTGCATATATTCCATGAATATATGACATAACTATTCAATTAGTACTTCTGTATCAAATATCTCTTTAACAAAATTTCAATTACAAAGTCTGTTTTGCAATAGAAAACGCTTCATAATTTCGGATCTAACCATCAAATCCACCTAAACTGTCGCAGGCACAGGCAGAACAACAAGAATACAGGATGAAGAAGAAGAAAATCAAATTATGTGATACGGATAAGTTTTACAGTATTGCCAGGTTCATAATAAATGTTAGTGACGTCTTGAAAAAATTACTGCCAAAAAAATGGTTAAAAATATGAAAGGAGGTACATGCAGTTTTCACCTATGCGGTTATCCCAATATCGCTGTAAAAATCTATTCTAAACCATTTAGAAATTCTGTGATCAAGATCATTTTCTTCAACTCCCTTAATTTTGTTTTCACACTTCCATGAGAAAATGAGGAAATTTTCTGTTATTCCACATTGATACAGGATCTACCAAAAAAATGAATATACACTGGAATTTTTGGAACTAATTTTATTTAAAAAATTAATTCAATTGATTGTACTGCTTTACAGTTTTAGTTGATGCAGTTTTCTATTGAGATCTTCAAATTTCAAGACCTTTCTAATGAAGAAATCTCCATATCGGTGGGCTACTTTTGTGTCTGCAATGTGAATCATGTCATGGACTTGAAAGGTCCCATATCTCAAATGGCTTATCAACAGTTATGGGAATTTTAAAAACAGAGATAAATCAACATATTGAAAAAAATTTCAAAATCTTGTCAGAAACAAGTTGAAACAATAACACTCAAGAAAATTTAAATTCAGGCAAAAGTTAACACACCTCTGATCCACTTTGGAATTTTCCTTCCAATCCAGAAGCCCCCTTGGACCAAACTACATTCTTCATTTTGTGTTTGAAACACAACAGGTGAATTATCAAATTCTGCATCTCCTTATCTAAATCTCTCTTTCCGTCGCTCATCCTGTTGTTCTGGGACATAAAAGTTGCCAATTTACTCAACGGTAGGGTTGTGTAGAGCTTCAAGTAACTCCTAATAGTTGGCAATGTTTTTTGTTGAGCCACTTCATCCTGAAAACACACAAGTGTCAATATGATGCTCAATTGTCTACCGACCCATCACAAAAAATACAATTTTTAATTTCTTACCTTGAACATGGCCACCTGATGTTGAATTGCCTCTTTAGAATAATCTCCTGGGACAGAATCAATTGGTGGAGGATAAGGAGATAAAAATTTGGGACAGGCGTAAACGAAACAATTCTCAAATTCTTGCAGATCACCATATTGCATCTTGTACATCTTTTCATGGTAGCTCTTCTCTCTCAGAGTCTGTTGAATAGACTCATCAATGCATTGAGGATGGAGTACCAAACAGATTGCCAGTAGATGGTACATCTGGTCTGTCTGTTTGTTGATCTGATCGTGTTGGTATGTTTTTGAAGCAAACAGCTGTTTGGTTCGCTGAACATATAACAAAATAGAAGAGAACGTTCGAATAGCATCAGAGTATCTTCTCATCATCATGTAAGCAAATCCAACGTAATAAGAAGTGGATATTTGGCATGCTGGAATGTGAGCATACTGGGATTTCTTGTGGACCTCGATATTCTCAAGAACCTGAAAAAAATTGTTTATCAAACATCAAAAGAATATCAAAAGATATTCAAAAAAAACTATTTTTATACAGCTTGTCAAATCTAGGAAGAGAATTCTCTCTCTCTCTCTTTCTCGCTCTCTTAGTCTTCTAACGAACGCACATTTAGTGGGCGAGACCATAACGGAATTCAGAAAGCTCTTCCTACATTTGACAAGCTGAACCATCTTCTTCATAAATGAAGTCCTTTCAGTTGAGAACCCTGAAATTTATGCTAATCCTAACAACCTATAGTATAGATATGAAACCATTGTCTGTATTGGAGATATTTGATGTTTTATTATTGCTCTTGAAAGTTATTTGAATAAAACCATGTCTAGACTGAATATTTTTAATTTTTTGTTGATCAGATATGTGAAAGAATTGATTTAATATGTGTCTAATTTATCCTCACCTTTATAGCTTGGTAGTAGTCGCCCAACAATGAATGGAGTCTCAGCAACCCCACTAGTGAAAAATATCCCAACATCTTATATAATGAATGGCTACCAAATTCACCAGATACTGAATCAGGATTTCCACCGCTTGCATATACTTCCAGTTGTTGCTTAATATTGCTCTTATCCACAAGAGAATGTAAAACATTCAATACACAAAGCACATTCCATACCTTGTTGTTGGAATTCAGCGTTTCAAGCTCCTGGGGCTTCTTATTTTGTAGACGTGCCCTATATTGAGCGAAGGATTGAAATTGATAGACAAATTCATCAATAAGTTCCCACAGCCACAAGTCTGGTAATTCTAATGGTACTGGTTCTTCAGCGCTGAGAATGTAGTTGAAGAGATCACAGTAATTGTAAAAAGAGTTGAAACGTTGTTCTAAAGTTGGTCCACCCTGAATTCTCGCATAGATGTGCCGGAAGTAAAGTTCTTTATACAAAATCATGAATACCTTCAACAAAAATATTATTTATTATTCCCAGTAATTTTTCTTTTCTTGTTTAATGAGCAAACCATCAATTACCATTGATACTAAATAAAAATCAATAATACTTGACCTATAAACATCAATATTATTTATTCATTGAGTTCATTCACAAATCACCAGGCAAAAGGTATATCAAAGAGTCATCTGAGACAGAGTATTGTTATAGATTTAAAAATGGACTATTACAAAAAACAACTGATATCAAAAAGTGAAGAAGTAAGAGAAAAACTAAAAGAAGAGTTCTTTGACAAAGGAAGCAAAATGAAAGAAAAATTGAAAGATGTGTCTGAAATGGGAACTGAAGGTAAGTTGATGTGTCATGCACCTTATAGCTCACTGGATTAAAAAAAAAATATTTGAGTATACTTATTCATTGTACTCTGATCATGAATTTGAAGTGGAAACTTGGTGGTGTGGTCTACTTTCATAGACGAGGTCACTCACAAATTTAAAATCAAAAGTAGATTATTTCAAAAACTTTCTTGTACTAATAAAAACTCTTTTCATGATCGTATGCTGAGGACCTTGATTCGTTCATTTCTAATATTTTCACAAAACATTCTTCAAATATATTCACTTCATAAAGATTTTTATTATTTGGTGAAAATATCATGAATAGTCAAAAGACAAGAAATTTTACTCTAGAAGAACATATGTCTTTATTTATTGCTGCAAATGAGTTCTTTTGAATTCAGCATTCTTTTCAATGAAACCGTACAAAAACTACAAACAGGGGATCAATTGTGGAAGGCATATAATGAAGGATAAAGAAATAGGTAGCATTCGTCTTATTTTTGTAATCATATGAATTTGACGAAATCACATTCATTTCTAATTGAATTTTGTAACCCTACCAACAGAACTAAGGAAAAACTACCTTGTTGAAGTGATGAAGTAGGTTGCTGGAAAAGATACAATTTTTAAGAAATTCGACGTTTAGTTAGAATGTGATTGTAAAAAGACTGTGTCATTGAACGAGTTTATAATTAAGAATGTGAGTTCCTGAAATGATAGAATACTGCTCTACTGCTAATACTGCTTGTTCTGATAGATATATTTCAATACTCACAGGATCACTGTCCACAATGGCAGCTACTTCAGATTCCTCTGGCCATGATCGTTTCTCAAAATATTCCTCAGTCAGTTTTGGCCAACTGATTTCATATAGTGCTTGAAGTTCAAAAACTAAACCCTCGTTTACATTATTACGAAAGTATACCAGAAAATTTTTTACGCTATCAGGTATCTTAAAATGTTGCCTATTGTATTCATCCAAACTGGGATCACCAGTATGTCCTCCGTAGTCATCGTATCCATATTCATAGGTCTGAAATATAAAAATTTTATTGACAAAATCTAGTGGTTCTGATAAGGGAGACCTGTCATTGTGTGCCATTATAATGAAAGTTGTTTGTGAATTCAACAAATGTTCAAGTTTTGGTGTAAATGCGTGTATAAATTCAAGTCATGCAGATATGGGTTTGGTACCAGCAAAACATGTAGGTATGTAAAAAACTATGAATGACTTAAAAGCAACATGTGTTATCAATTTCCTTATACAATATTAGCAAAATGACAATATCATAATTCAGTCGAGTGAATACTTTACTTGTTCATAATCATCCATATTCGGTCCCTCAAAATGTAACATAATGTAAATGTGCTTTCAGATTCACTTCTATTGTATCATACACATAATAACCTTTACATGCAATAACCAAAAATCGGATCTTCTTCTTACACTCGCCGATAATGAAAGAATTTACAAAAAAATGACACAAGTCACAATGACAATTTGACAATTGACAAGATAATGGCCTATATATTCGAGTTGGAAAAGTTTGTTCCAGTGTTGCGTTCTGAGGTGTTGCGTATGTCATCAATATTGTAATAGATCCATTACTTTTGGGTCGTGTCTATTACGTACAATCGGGAAAAACCCGTGATCTGTTATTATTATGTACTTATCATGTTTTATAAAAATCTGTTCAAATTAGCTCTTATTTATGATTTTTCATTACTATATTCAGAATGGCCAAAAAGCATTTGTCATTTTCTTTGAAAAAGTATTCATTTATATAATGAAAGGTTTGTGAACAAATAAACAATTCGTTTTCATTTCGACTACATGAAAAAAAATAAAAAGGCATTTTTGTGTGATAAGATCTCAATTCTCAATAGTCGATATTTTCCCAAAGTTTGATGTTCGAATTATCAAATTCAGATGTCGCCTACTCTGTGGTCCCGTTTCTGAAAACAGAAGAATATGAAAACATTTTTCTAAATAATCTGTGCTCTTGCTGAGTGCTAAAACAAAATTTTATTGTCAAAATCTTTCATCGAAGTAGTTTTGACAGATTATATTTGGGATTCCCAGTACATTTTATCGAATAATTTTTTTAAATTGAAAAAAATTGCGTAAATCAATTCAGAATTTATTCCTTCAAAAATGTTTGTCCCTGGATTAAATGGTGAAAATATTCAACTTTATGATTATAAACTTTTAAAACAATAACTCTTTGTAGTTCTTTTGAGTTTCCTGAACTCAGATCCTCCATCGAATAAAGTGGTAGAAGGAAAACCGCAATCTTATAGTTCCAGAGACATTTACGCCCGTGAAGATGGACTGGTGCTTTACCTTCCGCCACCAAACTTGCAAAAGGGAGCCAAAATGAACTACGAAATAGTATTGCATCGCCCAACAACAGAAACATTAAGTCAAAATTTCAGGTAGAATTTTCAACTGCTATTAATTCTTGATCTTAATTAGAAACATATGCAAAAGTTCTCATGTAGTTGCCTATTTTTTTTGCCTATTTTGTTTTTCAAACAATAGATATAGTTAACCAAAGTTGCAGTCAAATCAACTAAACAGTATTCAGTAGTTTTTAATATCATCAAAAGAGCTAAAGTACATGCTTCTCTTAGAAGTGTTTCTCCGAAAAACACGGCAGCCTCATGAGCTTATTGCATTTCTTCCATTGCTTTCAAGACCCATGCTTCAATATCTTGCTCCCTATACTAATGTATGACTCACAATAAGCAGAAATATGTAGTAACATAAAATAAGGTGTATAAGTTATTGTCCATTAAGTATTTATATGCTCACATCTTGTTGTTTTCAGGTATAAAAGTGATTGGTGTAAAAAATATTCTTCAACTACTCCATACTAGTATTCAAACTATCGATTTTTTTTATTCAGAAAGTGTATAATGCTAGAGTGGTAGTTGAAATGTGGAAGTATAATAGTATTGAATATTTCCATTTTTGTAAATGTATTAAACTACCTGCAACATGTAAATCGAAAGTTTACTTTGAAATAAATAGATTTGAATATGTAGTTGGCATGCATTTTGAAGATCAGAACATTGTCAACCAAATATTTGATTTTTTCACTCGTTCAATTATAAGGTTTAACAGTTCTTTTTTGGCTGTATTTCATCTGAATTTCATTCGCAGTGAGCACCATTCATAAATACAATTTATTGTGAAATTTAGTTAGAATTTTATGTGTTGGAGATGAAAAATAAATGAGGGTATCACAACATTAATCTACTTCTGTCCACACTTTCAAATGCCCTCCCGACATCCAAAATTATTACATCAACTACTTCATTTTCTTCCAAACTTCTTCCCCGAAAAAGAATGTCAAATACATTGGAGTGCTGTTTCAGAACTATGCTTGCTATAAA
The DNA here is from genome assembly GCF_000500325.1 of Leptinotarsa decemlineata. NCBI lineage: Eukaryota > Metazoa > Arthropoda > Insecta > Coleoptera > Chrysomelidae > Leptinotarsa > Leptinotarsa decemlineata. Next base: position 32,386 of record NW_019290456.1, read on the forward strand.
AACGATTTTATATGGTGAAATATATGATGGAATTGGCCGATACTTGATGAACATTCATAACTAACATTCAAAAAGCACTTTATTGTGAGACTTTCACTAAACAGTTTTACAAAAACTAAACACGTGTTTCGCCATTCAGTGGCTTCTTCGGACGTGTCTGTACTCACGCCCAAAGAAGCCATTGTATGGCGAAACACGTGTTGGGTTTTTGTAAAACTGTTTAGTCAAAATCTCACAATAAAGTGTTTTTGAATGTTGAAAACGATTTTTTTTGTCTTGTTCGAGCTAAAAAGTTGAAATAAGGAGCCTGATTTGAATGATTTGAATACTTTGATTTTGTATTCCATATTCTTATTTTACTTTTGATGAAATAAAAATAAATTCACAATTTTGCTAATAGTTAGGAAAAGTAGTAATTTTCAATTTTTTATTACTCTACTAACTTGAAATTTAATTATATAGAAACTAAAAATTTATGAATGTTTAGATCAATCAACTTTAAGACAGTATAAAAAATTACATTTCATATAACGGACTGTAAATGTGATTTTAAGGTATATTCTTTTAGTTATCTAAAAAAAGTCATAACTGTATTTACATGTATACAATTAATTCAATAGATATTTTACTTTTACTACTTCCAAATACATATCCACTTTTGGTAAATTTCAAATAAGAATCATTTCTGAGCAACAGAAAAGTTTTTTTATCTATACTTTACTGAAATGTCAAAGTACAACTTTTCTATAAACCACATTTCGAATATTATCCCACTCTTTTATACACAGCTGATTCAAATAAGATGAGAACACTACAGAAACTACAGAATTGCGTAATGAGGATTATTTTGAGATGTGATAGGAGTACTCCGATATCTTTAATGTTGAATACTCTAGAATGGTTATCTAAAGAAAGTAGGCTTACATAGTTAACATTGATATATATTTACAAAATGTCACATAACCTTTCACCTTCATATTTTGACAAATTTGTGATTTATAATGATTGAATAAACCAGTACAATACTAGAATAAGATGTTATTTGTATGTAAATAATCAAACAAAATTGTTCAACACTAAAACACTAATTTTTAAAGGATTTATTAAGTATAACAGTCTACCTGAAAATGTAAAGTTCTCTACCAGTCTTATTTTAAAGGATTTTTGTGTATTTTTAATTATTGTATGTAGTCTTTATTAACAAGTATTAGTAGATTTTTTTTCATTATTGTTTTTTTATGTAAATTGATGTTTAATGTTATTATTTTTGTTATATATTAGGATGTACCCCTATTTGAATAATAATAATAATATATAGGAAAGATGTTTCGAAATGGGCCTGCAACAACTGCAGTATTTTTTGAAAATGTTGCAAAAATTACATTATATTCCAGTATGAAAATTCCAACATAAAACTATCTAATTTCATTTCAGCTTATTTCGAACAGATAGTTTGGATGAAGCTGAAGCTAAGTTTGTAACTCTTAAAGACAAGCTACCACTCTTTATAGAAGTATCAAAAGAGGTAATCATGATTTTTCCATTGGTTGTATATCAATCGGTGCCAACATTCACTTCTCTTTTAGATGTGTAACGTCCATGGTTTACAAAAAATCTGCGATGTTCTGTCAGAACATCCTACTTGGACCTTGGCACATCTGGCAGCATATTTTGGCTCATATGACTCGTTTACTGATGCAAGGATCAACTGTTTTCTCAATAGTTCTGATACAGAGACAGGAATGTCTCCTTTGCAAGTGGCAATCACAACACAGAATTTGAAAATGGTGCATATTCTGGTTTCAGCAAACTGTTCTTTGGAGCATCTCGATCATGAGTCTAACTCGGTTTTCCATTATGCTGCAACTACAACCAAAGATATAATTGCTGTAAGTATACAGTACACAGTACAGTACACAGAAAACGAATACTTCTTTGGCTAATATCGCTACGGACATTGGATTATATTGAAAGTTTCGCAGATGCTGATCGTTCGTCCAGCAGCAGGACCTAGCTGAAATCAGTAGAGTGATCACCTACAGATTGATTTCCGAGTATCACTCCTCGTTAATGCAAAACAGATCTAACTAAGACCACAGTGCTGTTTGCTACTCGACTGTTTCAAAATTTAATTTGAAATATTCGTTTTCTTAATGCATCTGTATATCTCCTTGACACAGTCGTCAGTATCATTCAATTTCTATTAGAGTTTTTGTGCACTGAAAGCTTCTTCATCGTTTGTGGCTTTATTCATGAGATCTAACTTACTAATCCAATTTAGTTGTTGAAACAGATCTTGTCTCAGTCTCAGATGTGTACTCCACGCCACTACTATCTTTGTTAGATCTGTACTGCATTGACAAAAAGTAATACTTCGAAGCCAGTCTGTTGGTAATCACTCAATTGATTTCCATAAGTTTCTTACATTAATATTTATATACTACAGGTAGCCATAATTGAGACTACCTCCAAAAAAATTACTTGAACCTCTACCTAAAGTACCTGTTGAATTATGATTATCTAAAACATATTACCTCATATCTACATCAATACTAATTCTTTCTCGGATTTTAAGAAAACAGGTTCAATAATGGTGATCTATTCAAATCTAGTTGGTCATTTATTAGAATGTTTGAATTTTTAAGTTTACTAATTTCCATTACTTCCAAATGATTCAGTTTCAAACCTTTATTTTCTATTTGCAAAATTTCGAACTCTTCATTAAAGATATGATTTTTTTCTAGAAGATGATTTGAATATGTTGAATTTGTTTTCTTATTTACATAGCTCGTATGATGTTCCTGGATTCGATTCCTAAATGTTCTGCCAGTTTGACCAATATATACCTTAGGACACGTTTCCCCACTTTAATTTATATACTCTTGATTTATCGAATTTGGATGTATTGTCTTTATTATTTTTAACTAACTTTCCCAACGTATTACTTGTTCTATATGCAATTTTAATATATCGTTTCCTCAAAAATGGAGCCACGTTTCCTCAAATATGAAGCCACGTTTCCTCAATTATGAAGCCACTTTTTCCGTTGGTTGTATTTTGGACAACCAACGGAAAAAGNCTTTCATTGCCAGATTATAAGTGATTTAAATATTTTTCTAGAAATAATGTCAACCGCTTCAATGATACTTCACTTCAATGACATTGACTAATCTCAAGTAGAGTGTAGGACTTTTATCACCATTTCTTTTTTCTAATCAACAAAAACAATAGAAGACAGTACGATACTTTATTCTCAGTGGCGGTGCATAGCATTATTTGGTTCAACGAATTACTATTATTTGTAATTCCAGTCTTCTGAATACATAATTTCGGTTGACCCTGTATTAATACATATTGAAACCATTATACCGTTGAATAGACGACTAGTAGACCTTTTGAATGGGGTGCCACATGACCCCTGTTTGCATTTAAAAAAATTGTCGATTACGTCATCACGCCAACACTGGTGACGAAACGTCTTTCATATGAATATCATGAGATGGGCCGTCGAACATTAAAGTTGACCTGTTTTTGGATTTCTTCCGAAAGACGCTCCTTTTGTGAATATCGAATTTATTCCATACATTTGCATCGTACTGTATATGTATGTTCCATAGTAGCCTGACATCTACATCTACACATCTACAGAAATTTAGTGTGCAGCACGTCTAGATCGTTTTCTACATTGTAGGATATTCTGGATTCGAAAATAAGACTTGTGTTTTTTTTTCATTGAGTATGAGCTTGTTCGTCAAGAACCAGGTTTTTGCTTGTTCCATAAGTTCCCCAAGGATTGTAGCCGGACATTCCCCTTTATTGATACTGATGCCAAATGTGGTGTCATCAGCATACATAATTGTCCCAATATATGAAAAATCGTTAATATAAATAATAAAGATAAGGGGGCCCAATATTGATCTCTGAGGAACTCCTTTATTTATTGACTGAGGAGTGCTTCTCTGATTTTCAATACAAACTACTTGAAATCGATTGGACAAGTAAGATTTGATTAGTTTGAGTGCCACTCCTCTTATTCCATAGTACTCCATTTTCCTCAGTAGTACGTCATGATCAACACAATCAAAAGCTGCATTTAGGTCTGTGAAGATTCCCAAAAATTTTTCGTTTCTTTCAAAACTGGTTTTTATGGCACGAGTTGATGACTTGATAGCATCCAAAGTGGACATATTTTTTATAAAACCATACTGCTGAGAACTCAGGATTCAGTTCTTATCGAAGTAATTAACTAGTTGATCATAAATAATGGTTTCAAATATTTTGAAAAGCAAGGCAAGATTGATATTTGTCTGAAGTTTTGAGGTAGTTCTGGTGATCCTTTTTTATAGATTGAGGAGATTATTGCCAACTTGAACATTTAGAGAGGTAGTAATGATATTTTCAAGAACGTCCAACAATAAATGACCACACTTTTTAACAACATAGACACTTATTCCATATATATCCTCAGTCTTCTTGTTTTTCAATGTCTGTATCACAGCTAGAATATCATAGTTTTTGTATTCATTGAATTTGTCATTTCAAAATTTTCTTAGATTTTAGCTCAAGGTTCCGCGCCAAGGTGCCTGAATGGTCGCAACAAAAATGGACACACGCCACTCCACATGTCCTGTCTAGCCGATAAGCCTGATTGCGTCAAGGCTCTTCTACTTGCCGGCGCAGATGTCAACATAACTGCAACCAAAGGCGAGAACCACGACGAAAGATATGATTCCATTGATCCAGGCTATGTTGGAAACTTTCTCCAAAACAATCCAAATACGCTTTACTTGAAAGACATAAAGAACGGGGGTACCCCTTTGCACTGGGCCAATTCCAGACAGGTTATTGAAGCACTCATCGACGTCAATTGTCACATAAATGCTTTGAATTTTGAAAAAAAAACTGCCTTACATGTTATGGTGGAGAGAAACAGGTTTGTACTATGTGATGTAATCCATAGTGTATTCAAGTAAGACTTTATTGTGAGATTTTCATTGAACAATTCACAAAACCACAACTCGTATTTCGCTATACAAAAGTTTCTTCAACTCCACATTTGTAAACCATCTCTTCTGGCAGAGGGGCATGAGTTCAACCACAACTGTGACATATTACATTTGGAAGGAAAGGGTTTGAAACTCGATCTTTGGGATTGATTAAAGAATTCGGGAAATTTACTGAATGACCAAATAGAGTTGAATTCTAATGTGGAAATTGGTAAGTTCTAAGTTCGTTCAAAGAGAGTTTAATAACAGGAAAATAAAGGATTCGAATAATATTAACAAAACGTGTTGGGATATAATAAATGAAGATAAGGGCAAAACAAAAAAAACAACCAGAAATCAAACTAAACGAAAATGACATAAACGACTTCTTGATCAACAAAGCAGACGATATATATCGCAGTGTGGTACAAACCCAATCATATGTAACTTCTCCATTGCCAGGAAATTTTAACTGTTTCCCAAACTTTAAATTAAGGGAAGTAACCTTTAACGAAACTAGAAATATAATAAATAAAATGAAAAATAAAACCAGTGCTGACTATTATGAGCTAAATATCTTTATAATAAAAATAATCAAATATATCATAATCACACCCTTAACAAAGTTGATAAACGAAGCAATAAAATCCGGAACTTTTCCTGATTGCCTCAAAATTACTAAAGTGATCCCAATACCAAAAGAAAAAAATGCCGAAGAATTGTGTAAACTGAGACCAATCTCAATACTTCCCGTAATCGGCAAAATATTTGAAGCTGCTCTAAAGTCGCAGTTAGTAGAACACCTTTAGGTACATAATAACATCATTCCAGATTACCAATACGGTTTCCGGAACGGAAAATCAACCACAGACGCTGTAATGCAGCTGGTAGAAATGGTGGTAGCACAGAAATGCGTCCACACAGGAACAGTGTTCTGCGATCTTCAGGCGGCATTCAATTGTGTGTCACATGAAATCCTGCTTAAAAAATTGGAGTGGTTCAAATTTGAGGAAAACTCAATTAACCTTGTTGGATCATATCTATCGGAACATAGACAATACCAAAGAAATAGAAAACGGAGTCTACCAAGGTTCGGTTTTGGGACCAATTCTATACTTGATTTATGTGATTGATTTCAAGACTGAAGATGACTCTGAGATTACTCAATTTGCTGACGACACATCATTAACGCTCCAAAATACAAACTACGAGGCTATAGTTAAGAAATGAAAGTAGCAAAGTCAAATGCTAATAGATGGATGGCAAATAATAAATTAAAAATGAAAACTAATAAAACACAACATTACTTTTTTACACACAAACAACTGCCTATAGACCAAAATGAATTGATTAAATTTCTTGGATTCCAAATGGGTCAAAAGCTCTCTTGGGAAAAACATTTATATTATAAGATGTTTAATGGGAATCTCATCTATTGAAGCCATTATCACTGCTTATCATGTCCCATGTGTCTTATGGTCTAGTACTTTGGGGGCACTCGCCTCATGCAAAAAGAGTGTTTGGACTGCAAAGAAAGGTTTTGCGAGTTATCTTCAAACTGGGTTATCAAGAAGACGTTGACACAACATTAATTAATAATAAAATGTTTACATTACCTTCTCTTTATGTCTATTCGTGTATAAATTATGTAGAAAAAAATCCTCACTTATATCTAAATCAAAACGATTTTCATTCACATAACACCAGACAATCACAACAGATCAAAATTGAATTCACAAGACTAAATCACTGCCGTTTTTCGAAAAATTATTATGGTCCTATTTTATCAAATAAACTACCAGAAGAAATAAAAAACTTAAATACAGCATTGTTTACAAATTATATGAAGAATATCTGCTTGGAAAACGCTTTTTGTATTATCGACGAATTCTTATCATTTGACTTCAACACCAACTAATATTTTGAATTTGCAATCCACGTAGACAGTGATATTTATATTGAAAATGTTCACATCTCTTTTCCTTATTTGTTTATTTTTTATTCATTCATTTAGTGATTTCATGGTATTCTTATGATATTTGACAAAACCTTATAATACTATTTTTATGGCGAATAAAGGATATTATTATTATTATTATATTATAATGAATTGGTCAAACTTTAATTCTTTTAAATTGGTTTAAATTTTCAATTAGTCAATACCTGAACTCTGGTAAAATTATTAGTCATTGAGTAGATAGTTTATTTCATAATGTTCAAATTATCAATAAGTTTATACCTATACTCAGTCATCAAGTAGGTAGAAGGTCATATGATTCAATTTGTTATTTAATAGAAAGCACTGATTAAGTAGAATTAAGAAATTATGAACACGCCTGACGAAGCCAATCTATAATGAAATACGTGTTGCGGTTTTGTAAACTGTTCAGTAACACAATATTGTGTTACTTGTTTCTTGAATAGGTTTATAGTAATGACATTGATACCAATAAGCAATATTGTTACCAAACCTAAACTATATAACTATATTAACTATCAAATTGTCAAATAATGATAATAAATTTATTAATATCAAAAAACATTACATGTTTCTTTGTTCAATTGAATGAAATCACTTTGTAACACTAATAAATTCGGATAAATGTATCCCCAAGATATTGTTTGGAGCAGAGGTTCCCAAACTTTTTTTGTTATAGACCTCTTTCAAAATTTTGCTGGTTTCAGTGGACCCCCTGCAGCTACATTTCTAACATATTCTTAAAACTTGACAAAAAATGTGAAGATTAGATCTAACTATGAAAATTTGCCGTACAGCTGCATTTCAACCACGAATTAACACTTTTCGAATAAAAAGTGAGAATTGATTAGTTACTTGAATAATTGAGTGGATGTTAAAGAAGTGAAGTTGGCCAATTAAATAAGTGATTCCATCCAACTTTACTTTTTTCACATCTGCTCACAGCACAAGGCACCAATCAATTCTCACTTATTTTATTTAGAAAACTCCCCATTCGGTGTGGTAAAAATAAAAAATAGTAGTATATTTATTCAAATATGTAATTAATACACTATTACTCAGTCGTAATATAATTGAAATTGAACATTATTAACGTAACTTCTACACTACACTGACAATCACAAAATAGTCATAATTTTAATGAGAGGGATGTAGTTGTTGATGGATTGACAGCAAATCATGGATATTTGGCTTCCGTTTTGTTAGGAATAACCACAAGTCTTTCCTTTCTGTGATATTCAGTCTGTTCCTATTTTGTTAATAAAAGGTTTGTAACGACGCTAAAATCAAAAGCTTTCTCCCAATTCCCCAGTCCAGGATATTTTACGTGTATTTTTACCTTCAGCCAAAATGTTTGGTATCCTCTTTTAAATTTTACCTTCAGCTCCTCAGTAGTGCTAAGTTCAAGTATGTATAACAAATAGGCAGATAAGTACTTCTTTTTCCTACACTATAAGGAGTTGAATGAGTATTATAATTGGAAATAATGGGATGTTTGCATCTTCTGTGTATGAGACAGACTGTTTCTAATAAGTAAAGACACATCAACGTTAGCATTACTTTAAGATACTTTCATTTAAATAAGTATCATAACCCTTTTCTGTTATTCTCTCAGAAGTTAACATTCCATAGAATTTCATTATGTTTATTTTAATTCAGGTTGGATTGTGTTGTTGCCCTTCTAAGTAAAGAGGCAAATCCAAATTTGGGCGACAAAGATGGAAATAGGCCTATCCATTTAGCGGTCAAAGCCAATAATGTGTCAATAATTCAAGCACTCGTGGTATTTGGAGTTGATTTAGATATCATCAACAACAGTGGTGAATCAGCAAGACACATGATTTTGCCAGGTAGGAGAATATAATGATTGAACACAAAATTTCCGTTTTTGATTGGAACTATTACTATTACGATATTATTTTAACAGATCAAGAACCAAACCTGCTTTACTATCTATCTGCAGTTGGCACGAAAAGATGTCCACGGGATATGGAAGGATGTACTGATGGATGCAGATTTAATGGAACTTATGAGGGTATTCCACCACCCAAGGTTTGTGATGAAAGTAATCAAGAGTTTCATAATAGAAAGCATATATTTTCCCTCTTCATTTTCACTTTTTGCTCCCAAACACCTGAACTGCAACAATCTTCTCGACGCATTTTTCACTAATCAAGTTAGCATCTTCAGGAGATGGAATAGGCTTATACCTAACTATATCTTCTATATCTAACAGTATATACATTCACTTTTAGACCCATCAATGATTTCTTGGTCGGAAATTTTCTCGTGTAAGTTACTCAATATTACTGGAGTTTTATCCCAACACCAAACCGTATGAACCAAAATACATTAATGAATTATATCGTATTTTTAAAAAGTTCAACGTGAAAGTAACTCTTAAAACTGCTTTCACACTTCAACAAATGTTGGATAATCCTAAAGATAAGATGTGGGAAAATGAAAAATCGGTAATACATGAAATAAGGTGTGATGAATGTGATGAGTATTTTGGTCAAACCAAACGAGCTATTAAAACTCGTTTCAAAGAACACGAAGCATATATCCTATTTCGTGGATCAGAAACGTCTAATTTCGCTCAGCACATCTTAGAAAATTGCCACAGAATGAATGACCGCTATATAAAATAGTTGATATTGGTAAATAACACTAGAATTATGGCTACATGAGAACAAAGAGCTTAGTGTACAGTATTCCCGAAAGCTCACACCATTATCCAATGACTTGTTACATTTTCCTCAACAAAAAAAATTACTGAGAAGAACGTTATGAGGGACATAACTGAAGGAAATGGATAGCATAGAAGATAAGTTCATTAGGATACACATATTTGGATTTCATCAATCGAATTTTCAAAAAAACAACATAAAAGTAGCTTTCGAAACTGCTTTTTCGATCTAACAAGTGTTATAGTACAATTCCATAATAGTAGACACTAAATTCTCAAAAATGTTATAGCATTAAAACGAAAATATTGTTGTCAAAGTTGTGATTCTATATTTTTCATCATCATTTTTTCTTATCTGTTTAGTATAATTTCCGTACGCCACTGNGAGATAACTAACTGCATATCTGAATTTTGCCCAATTCCTCGGGGAGTAGTTGTTTTCTGATAGGGGTCAGTCCATTAACTTACAGTGTAGGGAGTTGAGACTGGCCTGAACAAATTGTTCCTTCAGATGATTTGAAACTAAAAAGTTTGAGAGTATGTCAGACTATCTATTGAATATCCTTTCAAAGAGCATGTATTGCATATCAGATTTCGTAGACCATAAAAGTTCACTGTTGCTCAACACACCTTAGAAAATGGGTACAGAATAAATGATCATTGTTGGAAGTTATTGTGATCAGTACATGACACTGAACTTCTGAATGTTTCCGAAAGTCTGGAAATAGCAAAGTGTGGACTAAAAATTATTTATTTTACAGCATAGTAAAAATAATACGAGTTAATAATGCAGTGAATTTTCGTTTCATATTCATTTTGTACAAGTTGAAACTGAAACTCTAAAAAAAAATTGCAACTTTTCAGTTCAATGGCTTGAAGCATTAAAATTATTTATGAAATCTCAATATTTTTTTTATTGGTCAGGTAATTGGGCCAACTAATCGGGATATACTCAATATGATGCTTTCTGTGGCTGGCATGGAAGCTGCATCCGAAAAACATCGATCTAAATTTCCAAAACAAGGCCGGCTGCTTTGTCTGGATGGAGGTGGCATAAGGGGTTTGGTTTTGGTTCAAATGCTGCTGGAATTAGAGAAAATAGTTGGGAAACCCATAAGCCATTGTTTTGATTGGCTAGCAGGTACCAGCACTGGAGGCATTTTAGCGTTAGGTAAGGAGTTAGACTGATTATTTGAGAAGATCAAATGTTACAGTGATGGAATCCCATGTTCGGGTTACAGGTTTTTGTAATCATGGAATTTGCCTATGTTAGACATTGTGATATGAAGACCACAGGGGAATATCGGGCTTTGTCACAAAAACGAAATTCGTGAGAAATCAAATTTTAAACTTTTAAAACCTTCTGGCCATACTCTATTAATGATATACCATTTTTTCTTAGATTTTCTTAATCGTTGGTATCTATACGAATGGCTTTGAACGTAAGAAGGCCCTAGATGCCATCTGAGAGTCGCAATAACCATTTTTATGTTCAAAGGTAGGATGAAGTAGGGGAAAAACAGGCCATGTCCTATGGCAGATGGGACCTAGCCGGTTTTTTCATTGTTTCTAGAAAGCTAATATCAATAAAAAATAATAATGTCAGAAACTCTTTATTTAATTTTTCTTCAGAGAAGTATAGAATTTATCTGCAGCCGGATTCGTGCAAAACCTTTTGAGCTTTTGAAGATCTTTATACTTGGCTGCTTTGATAGGAATCCTGCCAAAATAAGTTCGTGGTGGTGAATAAAATTCGCCTTCTTTTAGTCCATCCTTCACACCAGTCAATGGCAAGACAGAACTATTGAACTGGCCGGAGTATGTTTGCTTTAAAAACACGAGGCGAGGATGTTTCTTTTCAGTCTGGAAGATCCTGACAGCTCTGGTACCGAAGGGGCATTTTTTTTGTATCTAGGCTCTAGAAAGTTGGTCCAAGCCCGGAATTTTTCTTGTCAAAAGTTGACAACTTTGAACGGTTTGGGATTCGTCCTGGCATTTCTAAATACTTCACGCCAATCCTTTGGTAGCTCACATGGAGATTTTTGGTTAATCAGACCCATGTTCTTATCAGGTTCCATATAAGAGTGCCCCCTTATGGGAAACGTAACCTCAATGTAGTCAAGCCGTATCTCCATGTGCACACTGTAATGCATTAATCGGAACAGTGTGTAATTCTTGTTTTGTCCACCGCAGCTGTACCAGAGAATAAGCAATTTTCTTACCGACGGCTTGAGGAAGTTGTGTATAAAGTCATGAAGCATGGATGCTACGTTATCAGCCCCTTTTTTCCCCTCCCTTCAGCATACGTGTAGAAAACACTTTCGTTGTCTGATAGCTGGTGTATATTAAACATCGCTAGTGGTGACATTGGGAAGTGGTAAATAAGCCAGTTCTTCACAGCTAAACGATAGAGTCGCAGTTTAGCTACAAAACGGCATGGATAACTCAAAAATGATTTGTTTGTGACTAAGCCCGATATTCCCCTGTTGTCTTCATATACTATCTCACAGTTTATGGGGTAATAATTTTGAAGCCAATAATGTTTTTATTACTTTAAGTACCATATGACTTGCAAATGTTAGAAATTACAAAAATATTTTAACTGGAAACAAAAGATTTTTTTTCAGTAATAATAATCACTATTATCAGTCATTATGAATACACATAGTTTTATACACACATCAGTACTGTTTTCCAAAATTGTTTTAAAGATATATTCGGCCAACCAGGCAGTTGTAGAATTATTGTGTGGTTACTGATTGTATTTCTTAAGTGATACCTATTAAATAAAGCAATCAATTACCTATAAATATTTTTTTAAATCTGGTATTCGGCCGAATAGTATTTAGGCCGCCGGATACCGGATAGTTTTAAAAGATCCCTAGCTTTAAAAAACTGACTGATGTCATATAATGGATGTTTGGTTGATATTTTCTTCACTATACGAGTTTTCTCCATAATCTCTTTCTGGGTTATGTAGGGATTATCTGTCTCAAGTTTGACAAGTCGTTAAATAGATTTGAATGAATAGGGACCCCAAAACATTTATGCCGTTAAAAACAATTTGAATTGAGACAATTTTCAAATTTGTTGAATTCAATACGTAGTGATAATTTTATACCTATTATTACATCTTATTCGAATATCAGTTCATAAATACCAGTTGATCATATTATATTCATTATATGTGTTTCTCTGGGTAGTATGATGTTGAATAAACAGTGTGGTAACATCAAACTTCCATTTGAAGTTTGAGGTTGAGGAGTGAATTCAAAAACTGTTTCTTATAAAATTCAGATATCAGTGCATTGAGCTTTTTTTGACTATTCATCAATATTACAGGGTTCTAAATGGATGCAACGAGGTATATCAAATTTGATATTATCATCTAATAATGATTTATTGATTTTTTTTTATTCTTGGTTAATCAAAACTTAAAAGCTTGATTTTTTTCAAATAAAATACTATATTTTATTTCATGTGATTCCCCCTTGAGCACTTTCTAAAAATATTCATTTTATGAGTAAGTACCTGGTTGTTCGATTGTTATACCATAAAAACTATGACCCAATTTTATATAAAGAATTCCTCTTCTGCAGAAGAATTTGGGAGGTGAAGCCTTCTGTTTCTAAATATCAATTCGACAGGAACACAGGGCTAAGCTTGGCATTTATTTTAATTTACATAGTTTCTATACCATTGGGTATCTACAGTAACAGTCTTTACATTATCGAGATAGAGTCTCTGTCATTGAGATTATTTCTCCTTTTCATAATTCTAATGAGGTTATCATTTGAAAATTTGTTAATTTAACTCGAATTCATATCACCCGGAAATTTCTGGATGCAACCTATATCAGCCTACATAACAACCTATATCACCCATAAATTTCTGGATGTAACCTCTATCACCCCATACAGTCTGGTTTTCGTAAGAATCACTCGTGCGAAACAGCGTTACAACTATCAGTCACAGAGTGGAAAAAAAGTATTGATAAGAATATATTGTTGCTATATTTCTAGAATTCAAGCGTGCCTTTGAAACAATAGATAGTTATCTTGAGCAAAGAAGTCAAAGGACTAAAATTTGTGATGTAATGTCAGATCAAATTATAAATGACATAGGTGTACCACAAGGCAGTGTTTTGGGACCACTGCTATTCATTATTTATATAAATGATATCAACTATGAACCTGGTTCACACCATACTTGGAAGTGTTTGTGCGCGAACAACTTTTGTTAGATTTGGCTCAGCTTGAAACACACATACTGCTGTTTACTTTCGGGCTCATACTTGTAAATCTACGATTCATCACCTGTCTCGATGTCATAGACGTGTTTCGAAGCACCGCGATCGTATTTTTTGAGCATTTCCTTCGACCAATCAACATAAGTCTTTTTTGAGCTTTGTTTGAAGGTGATTGACAATGTTTCATGATGAATTTCACTAGTTTGGACTTCCATTGTCTGCTATATAAAATGATTTGAAATCCCTGAAACAACTAAAAAAGAAGAATTAAAAATGAACAGCTGAAAATAACAGTTATATTAAGCAAAAAAACCTGAAATGAAATAATAGTGAAATAAAATACAAGTAAAAATACAACAATTGAACAAAAAATTAAGAAAAATGAAGAAATGAAAAAGAAAATAAAAATCACCCGAAGACGATTGATGAATCATACCGAGATACTTTCATACGGAACAACATCCCTACTTTAACTGGTATATATCTCATGAAAATCTTAATGTATGTCAAAACAAACATCAATTACTTTGAGAAAGTCGGAGATATTTCAAAGTATGCCACTAGAAATTCTAAAAATTTGCGACTGGGCAGGGTTAATCACGCATTCTTTAAAAAAACTGGAATCTACAGAGGATGTTCTTATTTCAACTTGCTTCCTCACAATATCAAATGTTCGTCCGTAATAATCTTCAAAAAAGAACTGAGAAAGATTATGAACAAAGGTTGCTTCTACAATATACAAGAATTTGAAAATTATTTAAAAACTATAAATAGTAGTACATAACCAATAAATAAACCTTGTTAGCATAATTAGTGGGTATAATTGTTTACCTGCACTCTAGTTTTGTGTAAGGTCAGTTGGTATATTGTAATGTTATCTGGACCTGTATCTTAATTGCGATTTTCAGTTATACATAACTCACATCTGTGTATACTAACACACAAATAGNACCCATATAGCAACCTATATCAAACCCCTAAACTGCTTGGTCTATACTTTTATAACTATATATTCAATGAAAGTACATTTCTAATGAAATCTCGACATGAAAAGCAATATATCAAGAAAAAACTTAACTTTGATATACCATGCTTCTACTCAGTACCTTGTATATTGTTTAATCATTGAAAAAAGTCTAATACATTCATCTCTGAGACTTATAAATGAAGCATTTAGTGATAACTTCACTTCTTAACCTCAAACTTTTTATGCAATTTTGGTGTAACGCACACTATAGGTAAAGTTATCAATGGCAGTGATCAAGCTGACCTGTATGTTTAAACACTCGTAAACTTCAATTTATATTCATTACATGTACTGTTACTAGTTTTAACATTTGTATTTCGATTCAATTAACCTTACCAGCTTTTGTCGTAGCCATCGCTTCGGGAAAAACTATGAAGGAATGTCTCTGCCTTTACTTCTGCATGAAGGAACATGCTTTTAATGGTAGTCGACCCTACAGCAGTGAAAATCTGGAAAATATCTTGAAAGATACGTTCGGCACAGACACTGTCATGTCTGACATCAAACACCCCCGTGTTATGATCACTGGTGTTCTGGCTGATCGAAAACCCGTTGAACTGCATTTATTCAGATCATATACCAGTCCCAGCGATATTATGGGAGTGACTCATGACTCTCCCTATGAGTTGCCACCCCCTCCTGAGGAACAATTCGTTTGGGAGGTGGGAAGGGCCACAGGAGCAGCTCCAACTTACTTTAGGTATGCATTCTCAAGTTGATAAATAGAATTTGGAACCTGTCGCGTGAAATTAATCTATTGAAAACCCTTTTTCCTCACCAGAACATAAAAGTTGTCTTGACCCGCGTTTCGCTAATCAAGTTAGCATCATCAGGAGATGGAACATGATGTTGCTGCGAAATATGCATCGAGAGACAGCATTTTTTTTCTGATGAGAGAATAGGCTTTTCAAAAGATGTGTTCTTAATATTGTATTGTCTTCATCGTTCCCAGAAATTTTGTATATGAATAGGAATTACGAACTGATAATAAAAATTTAACAAAATCAAGAAATATTGAACAAGAAAACACAAATGAAACAATTAATATTACCAGACAGTCCAAAGTGAAACTCTGGCTTTAAAAAAATATCCATACTTGAACTCAATTAATTGAATGTTTTTCAATTTTGGGGCAGTTGTAACTTCTTTATTTTTTCAGGAATTGTGTTATTAATTAAAATTCCTTCATGATGAATCGATTTCTGTCCAAAATTACATTTAAAATGTATGACTTACAAAAATGTTGTGTGTCTGGTGTTATGATTTTGAATATTATTGATTTCTTTGAAATTTATGCTCGAAATTTTTGATTCGTTTGTTATTGAATGAATGTAACAACAAATTGCCTTTGTCTTCATATTAGAACCATATTCATTGATTTATAATTGAATTATAATAGTTATTAAAAAAAATGTAGTATGAAGATCAGAATTTCAGTTAGAGAAAGAAAGCAGAAACTTTTTTGACTCAATTTAAATTTTGTTTTTTGATTTATTTTTAGTTTATCTAGAAGATTATTATGTATTTTACTGCCTAAATGAAATATTGAATGAAACAACAAATTTTCTATTGAAAATTGGACTGGATATCTAAAAGATCCGTGGTATATATAAATTATGAAAACTCTTAGGTTCTGGTTTTCTTCCTTACTATATAATAGGGGAGCCCAAGCGGGGATTTCGGGATTTACTAAAGCGCGGCACATTAATATATAGGGGGATACCTTGAACCCGGTTAAGTACCTCCACCAAATATGAGCCCCATATATAAGGCCGCCTGTGAGGGATAAAGGATCAGNTATCAGTCTATTTTATTTTCCCCAAAATGTTAAGGGCTGTCTTTAGAAGGATATATATCCTCTCCTAATCAGTTGAATGTCCCCAAAAAAGTTATCCATAAGACCTATTAAACTGAAATACCCCTGTGTATACTGCTCTAGAAATGTAAAAAGGAATAACACCTAAAAACTTGAGGGACTTTTGACAGTCTTTCAGCTTTCAAAAAGTGAGTGTGTCAGTTTTTTCGCGTCAAGACACAAATTAATAGATGCAAAAATGTTTTTTTTTTATTTATTGCGTATAAGGTTTGTTATTTAAAGTATTGATGATCAGGGTGACTCTCATAAAACATGGTATCATCGGCATACTGAAGTGATGGTATTGAAAGCACTCATGTAATGTGTGGAAGTTCATTGAAATATAGTATAGATAGAAGAGGCCTCAGGATAGATCCCTGGGGTACCTCTGCATTCTTTCAGATAATGAAGATTGGATCAGATCATCTCTTTTGCCTCTTATTTCATAGTAAGGAAGTTTTTTTAAGTAAGATCAAATATCCATTCATTTTCATCTGCAATACTTTTGTTCAATAAACAAATTATGTTGAGTAGTTGGATAATTAGCTGGAATATTATTAGAAACTGTATATGATTACCGCATGTCTTTGGCAATGAACTATTTTTTTTTATTATATTATTACTCTTCTTGATAACTTCATTCCTTTTACATTTTTGGTATGTAACATCACTCAATTTATCTTCAAGTAGTTATAAATTAGTTGTATCTTTGTTTTTTATAAATTCTTTTAACAGAGTGTTTTCCTCTTCAAGGCCACTAGTCCCTTATTGTAATGGAAACATTCATAATAGAAGGCAACCCACACTCGTTTCTGTCTTTGTCACAAATATCTAATGTTTTTTGGAATTCCTTCTGGTGTTTGTGAATGGATTATTAGGATATGTAGAGTATTATCTTTAATTAATCTTGTGACTCACAGTGGTCACTTTCCTAATTTGTTAAAGTTTTGGAATCTCATTTTTTTGGTTGAATAGTATCTCTCGAAATTAGTTTGACACTTTCTGAAGATCCTGTCAAAGTTTTTTCTCTGGATTTCTTTATCAAGTGAGCAATATTGACCACAATTTCATAAGTGTAATATACTCAGGTTGAGGAAATAAAACGGCGACCGCTTTCTTTGAACATTTATTTCTGAATGCCAGCAATATGTCCTCGAATCGCATTCGGGGTTTTTCTACTCCTGTATGCGAGTTATTATTGAAATTAGACAAACTAGTGAATATGTCACAATAAGTAACCATATGAAGCGAAAATGGGCATGAATTTATTGTTTTTTTCTCTTTGAAGAGCATTTGGAAGATATTTAGATGGTGGTCTTATTGCTAACAACCCTACAATGGATGCACTTACAGAAATTCACGAACACACTTTGGCCTTGAAAGCAAAATATAGGCTCGACGAAGCGGCTCCTGTGAGTGTTGTTGTTAGTTTGGGAACAGGTCTCATTCCTGTAACACAGATCAAGGAAATAGATGTTTTTCGACCAGAAAGTATATGGGACAGTGCCAAACTTGTTATAGGAATCTCTTTTTTGGGCACGTTGCTTGTCGATCAGGTATGTTTGTTTATAATTTATAACGTGGTTATACTGTCTTTATTACTCAAACTGAAAGTGTGTCAAGAAATGACAGTTTGCACTTTCCTAGCTGATTATAGTGTTAGACATTATTTAACCCAGATATGCCTGAATTATTATTTTTTGTTTTTTTTCAACATTACTGCTTTAATGTTAACAATTTACCTTCCTTAAGTCAAGAAAAACACATTTCGTTTATTTTTTAGTATTTACACTCTGTCTTTTAGGGTGTCCTTAAAAAAGGACAATCGGCATATAGGTAGTAGTGTTATATAAGAAACTTAAATACTAGTTCTAAAGTAACTGATTAGCAAACTAATTTTCAGACCTATGATAGCTGACAAAACACTCCATATGCAAAGCCACGTCACATTTTTCACATCTTTTCTGAACTTTTTTGTGACATTCACGACATCGAGTCTGTTTGGGTTGGGATACAAGAAAGTGATCTTGGTTATCTAATCTTGATTCACCGTTCTCCAACGCGAAAGGTCTTCCCCTTTTTTTCGCACATCGATTGGTTTCCAAGAGCGTCAAAGTAATTTGTCGTCTAGTCAATAGATTGTCACATGAACCTCCTTGTAGTCTATGGAGTTGCCATGCGTTCTGTTCGCAAATGTCTAGACCATACGCAATTAGGCAAAAATACTATTTTTTACCTCTTACTGACGTTCTGTAGAGGCTTACATTCTGGTCGCAACGATCTACTCCTCCCATGAACTTATTATAAATTTTTCGCACATCGATTGGTTTCCAAGAGCGTCAAAGTAATTTGTCGTCTAGTCAATAGATTGTCACATGAACCTCCTTGTAGTCTATGGAGTTGTGACAATCGGTATATCTGGGTTAATTCTTTTGATATTCATCTTTGTCAAATTGAAAATTACTAAATAGACGACAATTTACTTGTGATGCACTTTTTGGAACCTTTGGTGTACGAGGGTTGCCTTTTATATTTCGGGATAAGAGAACAAAAACAAGTATTGATCATTGTTTTTCAGAATATTCCCCATAAAGATCTATACACTTTTGCATGCCTCAGAACCAATTGTCGAAGCATTTATGCCACTCTGAGGTATCTCCAAAACGTGCATTCTGAATGCAGTTGATTGAGCCGATGTGTGAGAGCTCGCATTGTCATGGTGAAGAGTAATACATCTTCGGCGGTTGGTTTTCCTGATTTCTTGGAAGACAACTGGCAAACAAATGGTTGTGTACCACTCAGAATTGACTGTTTTGGTTTGTTCTGGTGGTACAGTGGTGACATATCCAGTTTTTCCGAAAAAACAGGCGACCATTTGCTTGGAAGTGTTTGTGCGCGAACAACTTTTGTTAGATTTGGCTCAGCTTGAAACACACATACTGCTGTTTACTTTCGGGCTCATACTTGTAAATCCACGATTCATCACCTGTCTCGATGTCATAGACGTGTTTAGAAGCACCGCGATCGTATTTTTTGAGCATTTCCTTCGACCAATCAACATAAGCCTTTTTTTGAGCGATTGACAAATTGTGTGGGACAATCTTTATGCAATATTGAATGT
>NW_019290456.1:55290-81973 GCF_000500325.1 Leptinotarsa decemlineata
AATCTCTCAACTTTTTATTTTAATTTTCTTTTTTATTTCTTTATTTTTATTAATTTTTTGTTCAATTGTTCTATTTTATTTCACTATTATTTCATTTCAGGTTTTTTTGCTTAATGTAATTGTTGTTTTCAGCTATTCATTTTTAATTTTTTTTTTAGTTGTTTCAGGGATTTCAAATCATTTTATATAGTAGACAATGGAAGTCCGAACTAGTGAAATTCCTTTTTTGAGCGATTGACAAATTGTGTGGGATCCAACCGTAACAAATTTTTTTGACAGTTAAATGTTTAGCAATATTGAATGTATGCTGGTCCCACTAATACCTAAGATTGTCTCAATCTCACAATAGGTCACATGACGATCTTGCAATATCAGTTCGCGCACAGTATCAGTGGTTTTCGGAACAACAACTGATTTTGGACGACTTTCACGAAATTCGTCTTGGAGTGAACTACGACCACGATTGAATTCGACATACCATCGATAAACCCTGGTCTTTGATGGAGCTTCATCTGGTAACAAGTACCGAACGGTTGTGATAGATTGCACTGGGACCAAGTCCTCATCCGTGAATACAATGCTCTTAAGAAGATTATGGATATGCTGGTTATTATAATTTTACTTTCATTTCGATAGAAAGTTGACAGCTGTGATGGTAACATCAATGACTGTCTTTGTATGTGTCTCCCTGATATTCGGTATAGCATTTGATAAAGATATTTAACGAGATGTCACCTATAGAGCACTTAAATGATCTGAATTCGCCAGAATCAAGTTATAACTGGCCAGTGGCCGGGAAAAGATAAAGTTTGACAAAGAAAAGTATCGATCAACTTCAAGAACAGTGATGCACTGTGGCTTTACTAGCTGCAGCTCCTAAAAGTTGACAGTCCTAAATCGCCTATGCCACGGCAAAGATCTCATTAGTAATCACGTAGTATAAATCACTCAATAGACATTTCAAAGCAAGGCCAAGATTGTCTTCATAGATAGATTAGGGTATCGAGAGAAATGTATCTGAAAACTTCCAGAATGAAGCAAAATGAACATGCGATTAAATGGAAAACGTGCAATGGTGAATTAAGCTAGTGAAATATTGCATTTCATGAAATTGTTTCATGTTTAAACTATGCATGATCTGCACATCTTTGTATAGAGTTAATTTTTGAAATTGATCGCTTCTTGCCTTTCTTTGGAAGTTTCCCACATATTTTGTTTCTTTCCCAAAAATTAATCTCTCCTTAAAAATATACCCGCACACGTTATAAAAAACCACTAATTTGTTATATGGACTGTTATTTACTGCGAATAATTAAAAAAAGAAACCTTACATATTATTTCGTGTCATTTAAAAATATTTCGAATAAAAGAAACAGGCGTTGAGAAGTTTTGAATACACCCAAAATGATCGAAAAGAGTGCCTATTTGTGAATGATGGTTTCAGATCAAGTCAGTATTTTTTGGGAAAAGCTTCTTACTCATATAATTTAACTGATTCGTCAAATTTATTATTCATGAAAACACGTGTTTCAGGCTACTTCTAGTGATGGTAGAGTAGTAGATAGAGCTAGAGCTTGGTGCTCTTCCATCGGTGTACCATATTTCCGGTTCTGTCCACAGTTGTCGGAGGATATTACCATGGATGAAAAATCTGATGAGAAACTTGTTGGCATGCTTTGGGAAACCAAAGCTTACATGCACGAAAAAGTGAACGATGTGAGAGAGCTGGCAGCAATTTTGAATAGAGGTTAAATCTATTAGTGTTGCTTCAATTCCATATTTGATGTTAGAAAAAATTCAACTGTAGCTTTAATGAATGAAAATTATATGGTCAGTGAAGGGCACTTACTTGTTAAAATTATTTTGTGTGTCAATTCAATACTTTTTTATTTGTAATATTTGGGTTACCAGAAGTGGTGTTTAGAGAAACCTAGTAATTCTTTTTTGAATTTAGATAATCGTCATATTCAATAATACATTTTTTTCTTCAAATAATTGACAAAAAAAAACAAAGGTGTTAGGAATCATACGTTAAAAGGTAAGACCTTGTTAATCCTTAGCTTGCACAAGTTTCGACTTCTGAGGGTTGTCGTTCGTAGGGGTGCAACAGATAAGAGAATTATAAGTTTCTTTATCACGAGAATGACTACATTAATAGAGGGGTTGATAAAACTACTATTTAAATAACTGATCATAATGCAGCATTAATTTAAGTTTTGACTTGTAGCTTAATAATAATAATGACCTTCAATAATCCCATGAAACAAAAGTGTTTTCAACGGGAATAAAATTTAAAATAGGAATTGAACAAGTTATTCAAATACTAATTTATCAATTGATTGTAGGGCATTTGAGTTTTGTTTTTTAATTTCTTTGGAAGATTATTATATATTTTATTGCCTAAATAGAATATTGATTTCTCCCCAATTTTTGGACGATATGATTCAACTAGTAGTAGTTTTGTTTGTTTTGTATTATAATCATTGATGGTGTATATTTCATTGAAATTCAATGTCGGTTTGGTGGGAAAAAACTCCAGTGATATTCAGATTATATCGTTCATTACATCCAATAAACAATTTCACAGGATAGACAAATACAGTTTTTAAAATTAAGAGAAAGAATGATGCTATTTTATGCAATGATTTGTTTTTGTTAAACATATTTGAAAATGACATATGAACTATTACTACCAAGTTTGCATCTATTTCCTGAAAATTGGTAGATACGAGTTATCACTTTTTAGTCAACCATGCATTATTTTAATGAAATCGACCAACATTTCATTTCAATTGTAAGTTGAATTTCTTTGAATGTATGGCAACACAATAATTTTATGTTTCTGCATTCGTCTCTTATGTCTGTTAATGAATTCTTTTTGTGACCCTTGTATAATTTAAATTTTCAAATTTAATTTTTCAAATATTGCATGTACAAAAATATAACAATTTTGGCTTCTCCAAAAACTATTAGTACTATATATACAACTTCTATCTCATTCATGTTAGTGTCACTAATAGTTTTTAAGGCTGCAGTATGAAACATGACACAGATGGTTTTAAGTAATATACTGGTATATTTTTCCTACTTCATTCGCCTATTAACCATATTACGATTTTATGTTTCCAATGCCATAGATGATAACTGTCCTAAGAAACTACCATATTTAAACAGAAACAAGAGTTCATGTCATTGGTATAACATACACATTCTCTAGATTAATTTTATTTTTGTATTAGTGCCAGTGCATAACACTTTCAACGTCAATTTGTTTTGAATTTGCCAGACTGTCATTTAAAAAATATCTTAAATTGGGTTTATCTTTTCACATGTTTATCGAGATCTGGAGTATTAATTTAAATTCAGAAGATTGAATTGATTCACTTATCTATCTAGTAGCTAATGAAATATATATACCTCTAATCACATGTATTTTCATATCTAGATGAAAATAATTATTTAGTTCAATGTTTATTCCATCCTGAGACAGGTAATATATTCTACACCAACTCATGTTTAACCACTTGTGATATTTTTATTGGAGAGATCAACAAAAAATATATACAATTATTTTTAGTTAGGTATTTATAATTGAAATGTGTGTCAGGTAGGATTAGAAATTATTTTTGGGAGGTGTTTCATTTTTCTTTCAAATATTGAATCTATATTATAAAAAAAAATTCTTTTTGGGTCCTGACTTTAATTGATTCTATTACTGAATATTAATTTTATTAAGAACATATTTCAATCGAATATGAATTCTCATAAATATTTTTGTGGAGCTCTCATCTCTAGATCAATTTTATTGTTTATTTTGTTAATGCTGTTTTGTAATTAAATATTATTGTTGTCCATTTTACAAAAATATATTTTTTAAATCTGTTTTTTATAATTATTTTCAACCTGAACTTATATAATTCGTTGTATTATTACTAAAACTTGGGAATGTTTTACTTTATCGTCTTTATCAAAAATATGGTGGTGTATGCCTAAAATAGCATTTTGTACAGGTAATAGGTTAGAATATCTAATAATGGGGTAGAAAAGAAACGTGATCTGTTGACAGCAATGGCTGCAGATGACATTTATGGTTGGAAAATTTCATCAGATCCGTCATATAATTCTCAATCGTCTCAGAAATTATAACTTAGAATTCAGATGTCATAATATATAATCCTAACTTAACTTGATGGTATTCATGTTGATCACACATTGCTGAGGTCATGTGTATTTAGGCTTAGATATCAGAGGACCGCTTATGAATACTCTGATATTCTGCTGCTTTTGAATTTATCTACTTCAGAGCACCGGCGAGCAATAACTGACTTAAGACTTCTACATAAAATCATAAATGATGATGATTTATCCAAGTTCAACGCAACTGAAGAATTCGAATGTGAATTCAAGGAGAATTAGAGTGTCAGGATTATTCAAGGTTCTTCGCCATGGTGCTGGTTGTGGCTTGAATTAATTAATTAATAGAATGCTCGGGCTGGCAAACAATAGATTTGATTAATCAATCAATTTCAGAATTCAGGTGAAACATATTACCCCACTAAGAAGAATCTGCTGATTATTATGATTACTTTATTGATATTCTAATATTCATGTATTTTGGGTGTTCCAGTTTTTTGTTTAGTTTATTATTCTCTCTCTTTATACAGTGCATTTCTTTAATGTCTCCCTCTCCCCTTTTATTTTTTGAACGGGTCAACTAAAAAAATTTAAATTTGGGATAATGAAATCAATGCATGAATACTTTATTTTGAAGTGAAATTGACAGAGGGAGGGGTCTTGTGACACATCTTTTTGAAGCTCCTGACAAAGGCTTCTCAACCCTAGAATATAATGTCCATATCTTCAACGACTACAAAATGGCGGAACTTTTAATAATTGCCTGAATATATTGACATTCAACTACATAATATGAGGTAATAAGCTTGAGGTCAGTTCAGAAGATGCTCGAAATGGTTGCTTTGAACTTCATGACATATGAACAGCCTATCCGATATTTCACGCCGAACATTTTTGAACAAAGTAACGTCAATATATCTACAAATATTTATGATTCTCTTTCATATATTCAATATTGAAGCAGGTTTAGTTTCGTACTCCTTTCGCTTCAAATAGCCCCATAAAAAGTCCAAAGGTGTCAAATCTGGCGAGCGGGCTGGCCATTCTGTAGGACCTCAACGGCCAATCCAACGACCGGGAAAAGTAGTATCCAAATAGTTTCTTACTTGTCTGGAGTAATGTGGTGGTGCTCCATCTTGTTGGAATACAATATCCATATCGAATTCATTAGGAGTCGCTTCGATGATTTCAATGATGAGAGGGTCAACAGTAGTTTCCAGCATATTCAAATAAAGTTTCCTGTTAAATTTTGGTCAATAAATAGAGGTCATACAGTATGGTTTCCCAATACTCCTGCCCAAACGTTAATTTTTTCTGGATATTGGGTATGTGTTTCCCGGAAAACGTGAGGGTTGGTGTCACTCCAATAATGGCAATTTTGTCTGTGAACATTGCCGTTTAAAAAAAATGTACATTTGTCACTGAAAGAAATAATGTGGAGATAGGTAGGATGCATTGCAATGGTTTCCCTCATGATTTCGTAGAATTCTGTTCTTCGATCAGGGTCATCTTCAGTTAATTGGTGTACCATTTAAATTTTGTACGGATGATACCTATTCCTCTTCAAAAGTCTCCACAAATTAGAAGGAAACACCTCCTCAAACATTCGCGACAGAATAAGTAGACTGTTCCGGATTTACTACCATCTCACCAATTATTTGCACTTGCTGTTCTTCCGGAATGGACGGATGACCTGGGGGCTTTTTGTGATGTACACTACCGGTAGTTGTGAATTTGGATACAAGTTCCCTCAAATATTTTCTACAGATAGGACGATTCGGAAAACGTTCATTGAAAACCCTTTCGGTAAAACCGAAAACTAAATGAGAATATTGTAACTGAACAATGATGTTCATTGTCGTAGTGATATTTTTTGACGTTATTATAAACAAAAAATAACTTAACAAACTTTATTGGGTTGTTGGAATTGCCATATGGCAGATAAAAAAAGAATATTTCTAAAAATATCGATATTACTCTGTTTGTCTTCAGAAAATTGTTAAATGTTCCGCCATTTTGTAGTAGGTCAAGATATTGACTTTATATTCTAGGGTTGTGAAGTATTCGTCAGGAGCTTCAAAAAGATGTGTCACAAGATCCCCCTTTCCATTTAATTTTTTCCCAGATGGCGCCCAGTCGCCATCTTGAAAGTTTCATCTTTCAATTCCACTTCAAAATCAAGTATTAATGCATTAATATCATTATCCTAAATTTCAATTTTTTGAGTTGACCCGTTCAATAAATAAAAGGTGGGGGACATTAAAGAAATGCACTGTATATTTACTGTATAGTGGCTTGTCTGCCAATGAATAAATTAATTCATTATTCTGAGTAAAATGCCAAAGATATACAATTCTAAGTTGAAGAAAAATAAAATAACTAGTGTGGCCAATCTATGCTTCTGTATTGATCAATCTTTGTTGACCTCAAGAAACATAAATGTTGATAACAGGGACCTTAACTGAATATAAAAATTAATTATGTGATGACGAGTTATTTCTAATCACGAAATATATACCATAATTTGAATAAAAAGAAGTATTCTCTTATTCAAATGTTCTTTAAAGAAATTATTTTCAGAAAGTTTCAAAGTAGTTGGTAGTTCATTATAAACGATCAATAACCCTATTACACATTATAGATTCTTTTCCATAATTTATATTAATTTTACTGGTAATAAGACTTATGAATTTACTACTTTGATATTCATATATCATTTCAATGGCATTATAATCGAAACTATTTCGTACTATGAGACATTTTCAATCAGAATAAAAACTTTATTCTGAATTTCAATGAAATAGAAAAAAATACGCGACATATTGGTGATGCATCTAGACGCGTTAAGTAGTTTGGCTATTAGCAACAAATACGATTTTAGTCATTGAAATATTCTGTTCATATATTATAACATTATAGGTACTTTCAAACAAATGTTCTTGCTGAAATTTCTCGTTATTCCGCTAATAGAGCTTATTCAACTGATATTTTCAGAAATTAATCTTTACGAATATCATTCAACCTGAAAATTTTCTCAGATGAATTTTCATTCTTTTTAAACTTAAACTTTGTTATTTTTGAGAAATACCAATCGAGCAACCAGCAGTAGGACTCGTAGTTTTATCATGCTGTTTACTCTCATGGTATTGCTGAACAATAAAATTCTCGTTAAAAAATGGAAAATCATTGATGAAATTTTGAGGTCTTGATAAAACTAACAGCCATGAAAGTAACATCGAGACTCAAATAAAACTCACTAATACAAGAGATCGTAATGAAAAACCAATTCATTTAACCTCACGAAAAACCTCCAATTCAAGGAGCCATGAAAGTAACATCGAGACTCAAATAAAACTCACTAATACAAGAGATCGTAATGAAAAACCAATTCATTTAACCTCACGAAAAACCTCCAATTCAAACTCCACCTTGAATACCAACAATTCATATACATGATATTCAGAAATTTTGATAGAAACTGATTATGTTTTCATTCAATTTGAATGAAAACATTATTTCTATAGTAGCAATTTCATTGAAGTTGAAAATACGTGACGTACAGTTAATGCATCTGGCGCGTCAAGTAAGTCGGGTGCCGGCTATGCGGTTTTATGTCGAAGCACAATAGATTTTAGGCGATTGAGAGTTCATTAGTCAGAATTTTCAAATAGTCTTACTTTCAACGAACAAAATTATGTCTACATTTCAGTCACACTACTTTCTGTAGATATTATTGATTGATTGATTGATAGCACTTCATTTCCAACAGGCATTCACCCAGTTGCAGAAAATGTACAAAGGTGTTGACGAAAATATATGCAAAACAGTATAATTAGTTAAAAAGAAAAGATTGCTACAACTGAAAGAAAAATAAGTAGAAATAGAAATATATCACAAGAAGTGAAAAGAAAAAGTGATAACAGTTAAAAGGTTCTAATGAGAATACATTTTATAATAAAACTTTGAGAATTGTGAATAATATCGCACATATCACATATTGAATTATAGTTGTTACAAAGTATTGACACTGGTGCTTTCAAACTGTTATTTGTTCTGACAAGATCACAGTAAAATGTCGTTTGGTATCTGGAATTAAGGGGTGGGGTGCTAAAGTTGATCATTTGTAAAAGAGGGGCACACGAGATCTTATTGTGACAGAATGAACAGATATTCAATAATTCCTTTTGTACTTTTTATTCAGATATAGGTAAAAAAAAATTATTTCATATATCATTATTTTAGAAAGTAGATAGATCTCGAGATATTTGAATTTTTAATTAGATTTGAATAGCTAGATTTACTCAAATGTTTGTTTGTTCTTCATGATAAAATAAAGGTCTAGTGAAAAATTAATCTTGCTGCAATTTATTCATCTCTCTAGCTCCAATAGTCTCTGATGGATTATTTGCAACTGTAACTCGAAAACACCATCATTCATCCTTTTCGAACCATTTGTGGATCTCTATGACTTTCTGTAGCCATCAAGACTTATTGTCAGTTGAGACCAAACTGTGTCTAAAGGCTGTATCGAGGAGAGATACATACGTACTGGAAAATCAATATTCATCTCTCCCAACTACCTATTGCATAAGGATCTAGAAAATGCCTGCCGGAAAGCAACTACTTCTCTTGTTAATACCACGCTGGATATTGAATTATAACCAACAGACGCTTACTTAAGATACCTCATCAAGGTTAGTCTCGCAGATGTTTCTCGTTCATCCAGCAGCAGGACTATGCTGGAATTATTTTCTAGTAATTGTCAATTGGAATACCTCATGAGATTTTTTCAATTTTACTCACAGGGGTTATTCTTATAAGTATCTGTGAACACAATATTTCTTGGATCATCTCAGGATCTAATAAGTACAGAAATAAAAATAAAATTATATTAAAATTTTATGAGAACAACAACTAATATAAATATGCTATCAATAATTTAGGGATTATCATAACCATAATAAAACCCATCCTCAAATGCTCTATACATATCATGAGAGTTTCTACGTAGCCTTCTTCCAATTGGTTCTAAATCAGAATAACATTTAGGAAACACACGTTCTATAGCTTCCATTGCTTCCCGTTGTGTAACATTTCTAGATGTAACAACAGAGCTCAAAGCTTTATTCTTGACACATATTTGGTGAGCTTCTTTAATATTTAAAGGAGATGCATCTCCACTTGACCATGCGGATAAAAAACTACAGTGGGCAAGATTCGCTGCCCGAATTTCTGTGCAAGCCAAATGATCCAAATTCTTGAAGTCCAGGTTGTTTCTACAGTAGTCAAACATATGAATCAGTTCATGAGTAAGGACAGCTTGAACTATACCCTCTTTGCGAGCAGTATTTTGACATATGACCACCTGAAATTGAAAAAATGTTAGGATTGAAGCTTTCTCAAGAATGTTGAAAAAATTTAATAATATGCTTTTATAGCGATATATGTGAGTTAGTAATCAAA
This sequence comes from Leptinotarsa decemlineata, assembly GCF_000500325.1. Taxonomy (NCBI): domain Eukaryota; kingdom Metazoa; phylum Arthropoda; class Insecta; order Coleoptera; family Chrysomelidae; genus Leptinotarsa; species Leptinotarsa decemlineata. Next base: position 64,888 of record NW_019290456.1, read on the forward strand.
TACAAGTAATTTTAATATTTATAATTAAATATTCGTGCAATAGGCCTCTGGTTCAGAACATGAATTTGAGTTTGCATTGTATTTTCCGACATCAGATAAAAAAATTGGGCTCGAAGCAAGAAAAATGAAGTCAAAAAAATGGAAAAGTGAAATTATCTTACGAATTGAGTATTCAGGTAAAATCTTATCGTCTTGGACAAAGTAGTTCATAATACAACAGCATTTATATATGGCCGAATGCAGGATACGAATTGCTATAAAATTTCACAAAGAAAAATACAGGTCCTTATTTGAAAAAAAAATAAAAATAAATGTGGCTGTTATTAAACAGAATCACATTCAGAAATGTTATGAAACCAAATGGAAGTGTATATGAAACATAAAAAATTCCTTTCATCTTTTTAAAAACTTTGAATCAAACAACAGATTGGACGATGGACTCGTTCAGATCAGTCCCATCAACACATCCAAATTTGTTTTCCTCACGCAGAAACTATTTTCGAAGAACTAGTTTATAATGATGATGGTTTTTACTTCAACAAGCGACATGGATATTCTAAAGTGTGAACTTTTTTATACAGTTTGTGGATTATAATTATCAATGATGTTGGTTGCCAAGATATTTATTCATAAAAAATATTCAATTTCCACATCTTTGTCCAATTATTTTCTTTTTCATTTGAATATAAATTGTTTTCGTTGTCAGCAATATCAATGATAACTGAACTTCTTACAACTATGAAGTTTTCTATATTTAATAGAGATAGAAATAACAATGTTTTTTGGTCTGCAACCTGAATCGGTAAAATAACCATAATTACTTACACTAAAGAAACACTAAGAAGAACTTCGACAGTATCAACAACTTTACCAAGCATTTGGTCAAATAATCTTCAATTTCATATTCACCCACTACTTTCCAAAGATTACGTTGATTGAGATGGAATGAAAAATGGTAATTGGTATAGGACTCAAAGAGCATAAAAACGACTGGAATGGTCAGTCCAGAGTCCATAATTATAGCAAAAAAAGTATATAGTTGTTCAAAAGGAATTCAATAATTTCAAATGAAAAAATATTTGGAAATTAATATCAATTTTGTGATGTTTTCAATGATAATCTTATTTTAAACTGTTGAATCAGAGACTCCATTGACAGTAAGCACAGCATTACCCATTTCATTGCCTTAATATTTTGATATTAATGCAAACTCAACTAAAACTCAGAAAAGATTTGAGATGAAAACAATGATTCACTTGACCCTGTGTTTCAAAGAAATTCATTTTGTTGTTCTTTAGTATAACAAGTCTCATTACCACACTAGATTTGCAGATTTGCATGAATCTGAATGAAAGTACCTGGTTGAGAATAGGATCATAACCCCCACTGACTGTTGGAGCACACTCTTCACAAGATATGTGTCTTCTAATATCGATTGCACATCCAGATGCCCTTAATGCACCCATCATCAGTTTCACCAAGGGACTCTCCTTGACGCATTTGTAAACATTTCGTTCGCACTTTATTTTGTCAATGTTCTCCGTTCCTTTACCTGTTAAATAGTCTGAAATTCCGAGAGATACGGGTTTTGGGGGTTTCCTTCGATCTGGATACAAGTCATATCCCCACTGACTAAGGTCTTCTTCGGTTGAATTGTGTTGTTGGTTATCATTTTGGTTCGAGTTCTCATTTTCCTGATTATGTGAGGGTTCTTTTTCTTTAGGGTTTATAAAAGTCATTGGATATTGGTGTTACACAAAATTGTAATAATTGAAGGTTATGTAAAACCACAGACTAACTTTCTCTCTCTCTCTCTAATTTCTATGGCAATTGCTTCTCATTCAGGCGCATTTCGCCCAACCTCAGAGTAGTAAGGGCCTAACGATTATGGACATACAGGATTGCTTACTTTCGCGATTTTGTTAGACACGTCACGTGATCTCGTGACGTAACATTGGTGACTGGATTGATTCGATACTGCACATTTAAATTAAAATAAACAAATTTCATGTAAATCTCTTATTGAAATATTACTTTCATATAGGACTGAATACTTGATAAAAGTAGATTAATATTAGGTAAAAATTCTTCTTTTGTGGATGATAGGGCAAGCTATTTTGCCCTTTATAAAAGTAAGAGGTTTCATCAGTTCTTTATTATTTTCATGAAAACTGTCACTTCAACAAAAATGTAATACTGTCCGAAAATAAGCCTCAAAAAATGTTAAAATAACACTCAGTCTTATAGCAGCTACTAAAAGTGTCACCAGTGTTACGTCACATCAACTCGGCGCTTGTTTAACGTGGCGATATATGTAAGTAAGCAATCCTGTATGTCCATAATCATTGCATTTGGCCAGACTCCTCCTATTCATAGTGAACAGAAGATTCGTCCTGGGGTGCAGCTGTCTTCCTCAAGGCAATGCTGCCAACCTAAGTATTTTCGAATCTCGAAAAACTGGCAAATTGCTCAAGATAGCAGAGCCATACACAAATAAGCAAGCAAAAGTTAAGAAATCCCTTAATATAGGTTATCTAAATTTTAATAGGAAAATAAAATATCGAGTGGCAACCCTGACTTGGATAATTTATAAATATATGTATAAAAATGAAATTATCTATAGTTTTTCAAATATTAATGATTGATATTACTATAGTCGATAATTTCTAACGATTGTACTACCTGGCCTATATTTCATTCACCAAATGATCCAGGTAAGTTGATATTGTCATTAAAAAAAATATTTCCAATTCTTTTGTCTCGTTTTTAACCTCAATTTCTCTCCAGTTCAAATTTTTCAAAACTGGGCATGATACGAGACTATCTAAAATTTTTCATAAATGTGTCTATAACATTTTTTAGAAACCATTTAAAATTAATTACATTTAGGTGAAGTCTAGAATCTCATAATTTGTAAGCCTAATAAGAAATAAGGTATATGTGACATTTCTTTCAGTTACTGGTTATTATTTCATGGAGAAAGTATGACAGGTACATCGAAAAGGAAGTTGCGTCTCGAAAATAAGAAGAAAAAAATGGCAGCATTATTGGATATAGCAAAATTAAATGAATATGATCGATTACAAAAAAATAAACATACTGCTAATGAGGAGAATGTAATACCTGTTGTGAAGCCTGAAACAGAACCTAGCCCAAAGCGTTTAAAAACTGGAGACCTCGAAGGGTGAGTTCTTACTCGGGGTTGGCGCAACCAAGTGTTCTATTCTATGCAAAAGATTACCACGTTCTTCTCCTTCAATCTAGGCTTATAAGATAAAAAGTTCAACTACTAAGGACAATTTTTGCATAAGATCCTAATGTCTGTTGAATTGTAGAGGTTAAGTTTATTTTGATTTTATTTATTAGGGCTAATGCAAATATTTATGTTTACCCTGTTGGTGAATATATGAAAAAATATACTCAAAAAAAAAAGATATTACTACAGAAATAATTACCAGACTGCTAAATCCATACCTGGACATCAATCATGGAATTGTTTTTAACAACATGATTATAAAGGTGAGAACAGCCAAATAAATGGTTTCCAATATTTTTCAACAGAGACAATATAGAAATAAAATGAACTCAACATTTCAGATATAATTGAAATTGAACTGTAAAAAAACAAGTCTGTTGACAAATATAACAAACATAGCAAAGTGACTAGTTTGAATTGCTCTTTGATTCAAAAAACAATGTTGGTGCTGATGGCACAGCAATTCAAAACCCTATAACAATACCACCTGTTTAAATTTAACTTCACCAGCCAGTTTTTGAGTTATAGTTATTTCAATTTTCTGAAAAACACCAATTTTTTCAACTTACTATTTCAAATACATATTTCCAGACAGATTTTTTTCAATTATTGATAAATATTAATTGTATAGGTGTGTTCTGTGACTTTTTTGATAAATAATAGGTACATAATATTTAGAAATAACATATTCAATACAAAAAGTTTACTCATATACATATAAACGTCTCAAATTAATGAATACACATGATTAAAACACAACATAGATGCAACTCAAAATAAACAAAAAATATATATTGTTTGAACTTCTGCGAAGAATTTTCAAGTGATGATACATTTTCTTGATTGAAAAAAGGTTGTAAAGTCAAAATAATTTTTTCTTAATTTGTAAAAAAATATTAACCTTCTGCTCGATGCACATTATACGAAAGAGTTTTCAAATGGAAAGTAACGAAACGTCTCCTGAAGCTGTAGCTCATTTAGAAGACGAGTAGTTGTAATAAATGTACTTTTGTGCAAAATTTTCATCTGAATCTGGGATGGTAATCTATAACACACTTTTTCCACACAAAACAAAAATATTGTCTTCCGACACACATTTCGCTAACCAAGTCAGCATTATTGGTAATGGACTAAAAAAGTTTCAGTCATCTTCTGATGGTGATAACCTGGTTAGCAAAAACCGAGTTGAGAGACAGTGTTTTCGTTTGCAAAAACATTTTGTGGAGACGGTAGGTTTTAATAGCTGTGTTGATTCAATATGAAATAACCACAATATCATGTAACTATAAATTTATACAAACTGTTATTATATGTATGCAAAATAAAAACTATTTTTACCCATTGCCTCGGCACTTTAGGTGGTAGCCTAACTTATTCTGTAATACGAGAGAAAATAAAATTTGACTGGTTCAACTGTTTTTATGATTTCAGTGAAGAGATTGAAGAAAGTTCTCCAACTGAAACCCCTTCCCTCTCACAAGGTGTGGGACCCTCGGGCCGGCCGTTATTAGAAGGCTTAGAACTCATAGAACTGAAGAAAATGCTTCGTGAAAAGACTCAGAAAATACGCCAGCTTCCCCAACTTAGGCTACGAGAGTTAGGAGAAAATTCCAGTCTGAAAGTGGATATTAATGATAGAGTGCCATTATTTCTTTCTGACCTGCAGCATTTGCTGATGTACTCACAAATAGGTGTACATTCCCCTTATTCCCCTGCAAGATGGTGTGCCTTAGAGAAGTATAATAGGCTTGAAAACACAAATCTGTTGATTATAGAAAATATCTCCCTGTACCATTTCACTGCTCATGAGAGTTTATTTCCGTTTCTGAGCTCGAAATTTGATAAAAAGTTGGAAATGATAACTCCTGCATCTTATAATAGTGACATCGTCAAGGATTTGTCTATGGTACCTCTATCTGGTAAGTTAAGCTTATTTTCTATCAATTCAATATTTTTTAAACATTTTGTTACTCGAAACAATGAACATAGATTAAATGAATTTGTGTTATTCAATGGGCCCTATTCAATGATAGATTTTTTAAGATGCAGCCCTCTGAGATATCAGTGAGATTTTTGAGGAGTCTAAACAGGTTATAGTGTACTTATATATAGAACAGTTATAATTGAACTAGAAGCTCTTGAATTTGGGTTCCATGTACTGAAATGGATTGAGAGATTTCAGTTCATTTGGACGACAATCAGTGTTAGCTTGGGCGTTCCACATGGTTCTCAATGTATCTTCCTGTTATTACACCTGTTTGTCAGTGACATAACAGGAACACCTATTTGTCAGTGACATAACAGGTCATCTTGTAAACAAATTGACTAATATTTGCAGACTCTCGACTTGAACTTACCATACAGGCTCATATTGATTCTCTATACCGTTGGTAAAGAGTGAAATTATTCTTCCTTCATGCTAGTCAATGCTTTGTAATATCATTTTCTAGATCCCGTAACCCCATCACTATATCCCTATTCCATTGGAAGAAATATTTGATCTCTGCATATTATAAAATTGAACAGCTATCAAAAGATTGTTTTTCAAATTGTGAAATAGATGGAGATTCTTGTATTTCTTCAAAAAGTGATCTGAATTGTAATGAAATTGAAATTAACAAACAAAGTTGTGAAAGTATCATTGAATGCTCATCTATAATTTGTAAGGTACTAAAAATCATTGTAATCTGTGATACAGAACTCCTAATGGAGATATCTGTATATTTTTACAACTACTTGCTGAAATGAACAATCTCATACGTAACAAGTATAAAGTTATACCCTATGGAGGATTAAGTATCATTATTTTCAATACAGACAGCACAAACACACAATCTATTCTCAATTTCCTATTCTCCAATAATCTATACAAAAAAAATAAATGAGCCAATCAAAATAACACCTAGATCAGCTTCATTACTGGATAATATTTTCATTAACTTTTATAATAAATATTTATGTAAAGTGATTACATCTGCATTATCTGACCATAAGGTTCACAATATTAAAGGTAAAAATGTAAAAATCAAGAAGAGAATTTTCTCTGATGAAAACCATTGAAAAATGGACAAAATAATTATAGCTGGCGTTTACTTAATTCCACGGATGATCCAAATGAAGCTTATAATTACTTTATTAATGTTGTCAAATACCAAATGAATCTAATCTTTTCAATGAAAACATTGACTTGCAATTCTGAAAAAAAAGTATGGATGACCTTGAGGACAGACATCTGGTCAAAGTAAAAAGAACCATTTATAGATTTCAGAGAAATGGCACCATTTCGAATAATTTTAATCATCATCTAACAGGTCCAAGCCAGTATGGATTCTAGTGAAGAACTATACTGGAGGTGGGAAAAGAGCTCGATTTTGTAGTAGATAATATTTTTCCAAATATTACAATGACAAAACAAGCACTTCATCTTGTCATAAGACATAATCTTGTAGACAAAGCTTGGGTTGTGAATACTTAAAAAAATGCAATACATTAAATTAAAATGAAATAAAAATAAAAATGGTGCATAGGTACAACTATGTTAAAATGAAGGATATAAAAGATATGTATATATAAAAGAGTAAAAGTTAAGTTTATCTGTTTAAAAAAATCAATTTTTCCGTTAATCAGCTGTCGCCCCCATACGAACATCAACTCTCAGAAGTTGAGAAACTTGTGCGAGCTAAGGACTAACGAGGTCTTACCTTTTAATGTGTGATTCCTAACACGGAATCGGAATTAAAGAGTAGACATAAAAAGTAACAACTTGGGAGCTCCTTAATGAATAAATATAAAAAATATGAGTAAGTCAGGTAAAAGCTATCGTAAAAATATTCATCCAAAGTATAATAGGGCCAATCAGATAGAAACTGTTTGACACTTCCTGAATTGGAAGTCATTTATATTGGCAGATCTTATGTTCATAGGCAAATGATTCTACATTTTTCCACCATTGTAAAATATAGAGCCTCTGGTGATGTTTTTAGTTGGCACAGTGAGTTTCAGAGTGTCTGCTGTTTCGGGTGTTACAATGGGAAGAGAATGCAGCAAAATTTAATGAATGCTTATTTATTAAACACACAGATTCCAGTATGAATAATGCGGTTACCGTTAGAATATTATGTTTTTTGGAGAAGTTTCTACAGGTGTCTCCTGGTTTAAGGTTTCCTATATACCGTATTGCCCTTTTCTGTAAAATTAGTAGACTTTTGAATAAAGTTGGACTGCATGCTCCCCAAAATGATATTCCGTAGCTTAAGTGACAATCTATGAGTGCATAGTACGCCATCTTTGCAGTGCTGAACTCTAATTCTTTGTAAATCACTCTAACCACACAACAGCCAGAGGAGACTTTTCTAGTGAGTTGTTTAACATGATCCACACGTTTTAAATTCTGGTCAATGAAGACTCCTAGAAATTTAGTGTTATTTTTAGATTCCAGTGATCTGTCTCCAAAAAAGTTCGTTGATTGAGCATCTGAATGATATTAAATTTGTTTCAGTTAAGTTAGAAGAGAAAATGTTTGAATCACACCAATCTTTGATTTTTTTTTTCAAGTCGGTAGAGATTATTTTGTGCAACTCACAAGTGTTTTTATTATTCCAAAGTATGGTAGTGTCCAAATATTATAAGTAAAAATCATGGGAGTGCCTTTCTAACTTATTCCACTATTCAGCAAAGCTCTTGTCGAGTTGAACTAAATATATGACAAAATTTCATTCTTTCCCAGCTGTTTATTCAACTCCTTGATAAATTAAAATTACTATAACCTGCGAAATTAAGAAAAGAATTGAAAAATGTGTTACTTCTCAACAATTTTTTAATGATCATATCAAATAGTTTGAAAACAGTTAGTAGAAAAAAATATTGTTTTCCTACTTTTTGTAAAAACTCAATAGGTGACTCTTGTAGGAGACATGCCTTTATACAGATGTACATCTGTAATAGAAAACTGATTCAACAAATTACTTTGATTAGTCATTTGTAAACGTTGATAAAGTATCTGATTTTTCATATATAAATATTTCCATCTCTAATAAGTACTTATTAGGAAATACAATATTCTTAGATGATTCAATGGAAATAGCCATTGAAATACCACTCAATTCATATCTTATCTGTCAGTCTATTTTTCTGTGATCCACCCAATTTCAAGTAGAGTGTTACAAGTCTGAAGATAAGAGTTTTATAGAATATCAGTTGTGTTGTAAGTTTGATTTTATCATATTTACCAGGAAAAACTTATGCTGTGATATTATATCATGATAAATGAATTTTTGTTTTTTTCCACAGTTATAAATCCAATATTTTTCAAGTTGATAGGTGCTGTAGATAACAAAAGCTATCACATAATTCAATATTTGTGCATAGGAAATTTATCAAGTAAATATATCTCAGCAGGGTTGTTTTTATGCTACCTAGATGAGTCATCTTTATCCCTTTACCGAGACTGCAGTATTCATTATTAGGTATTTATCCAGAGGAATATTAGACGAAATACACTGAAAAGATACAGTTTTTAAATTTTTAAGGGCAGTGAATTTGCACACTCCCCTTTGATCTTCACTACCCCTGAAACCGTTGAGTGTAAGTTCTCAACATCTTTATCGTGCTATAGAATGACAAAGATTGTGAAGAAACCATCGATGAATACTCAAACAACTAGATTGTTGCTCAGTTGCCAGTTCTAAGGACATCTGTAGTGTAATATACCAATAATTCTATCTCATGGTATGTCACATGATATTTTTCTTCAATCATCAGGTTCACAACACGGATGATTTTTGGAATAACAATTGGCTTTGATCATCCTTCATGAGGTTCGTCACTGACGGACGTACACTATGAAAAAATAATTGTGCAAACAATTATAACTGTTACTTCATTACAAAAAGATGAACAAAGTGATTCTATACATTCTTGTGGAGTAATCTTCTTCCAAAGAAAACCTTTACATTTAATTTCTATATTTTCACACATGTGCTTTGTAAAGCAATATGTCTATATTGGCAACATAATAAGTTAAAAAAAATAATTGTGGGGTACCGCAAGGATCAATACTTGAACCTGTTTTGTTTCTTATATATTTCAATTCTTTGGCTACAGTAAATTTATTTGGTACATTACAAATGTTTGCTGATGACACTACTTTAATTCACAATGGAAATTGTGTACAAGAAATCAAAATTAATATTTCAAAAAAACGTTGACCAAATATCTTTATGGCTTCAATGCCATAAAATGACACTGAATTTTCAGAAATCTTCATGTATGTTCATATCAAAAAGGTCTATATCAATTGATCCAAAAGAAGGAAAAAAAACTAGTTAGTACAGTTTATTATATGATTTTCACTATAAAGGGTTTTACAAAAGCTGCGACATGTGGTTCGCTAAACTTTTAGTCTATGCCTGAGAAAGCTATTGTTTAGCGAAACACGTGTCGCGGTTTTTGTAAAACCCTTCATAGTGAAAAATTATACCATAAACTGTATTAATTAGTTTTAATATGTATTTTCATCAACTATCTGCCAGTTCTATTCACTGATTCAAAAGATCCAGTTACATATAATAATGAAAATATTAAATGCTCTCCTAGTGCAAAATTTCTTCTTATACTAGATGAAAATGTATCATGGAGAGAAACGGTGGTTCAAGCCCTAGTCTGAACGATCGATCTTCACTTGCTATCGTCCAACCAGTGTTAGGAATCACACGTTAAAAGGTAAGACCTCGTTAATTCTTAGCTCGCACAAGTTTCGACTTCTGAGGATTGTCGTTCGTAGGGGTGCGACGGCTGGTTAACGGAAAAACAGATTTTAAACAGATTTTAAACAGATCTTTTTTTGTGTGCTCTGTTCGTACTTAGTTATGTTATAGTAAGTATCATTTATTGTGCAACAGGTAACACCAAATTAAAGGACAATTAAATACATCAGTACTGATAATAGATATGCTATATGAATATAACATAACAATGATTATAACTAATAGAACTAATATAATATAACTAATAGAAAACAAAAGAAAGAAAACTAAAACAAAAGAAAAAAACTGATAGTATAACTATTCATTGCGCTACTTGGTAAGAGTGGTTATAATAATTGACTCTCTCACAACACAAAAAAAGAAAAAACCGTTTTGATATCACTTCAAAATTTCCATTGCAACTTTTTTTTATATGATTCGCCGAGCAAGTATTAATATCGCAAAAGTTGCATATTGAGTTGTAGTTTTCACACATATATTTGATTGGAGAATGCAATATTATGTTTGTTCGTGCTGCAGAGCAGTGAAATGTGAGATTCAGCCATGACTGAGCTCTTGGCACCCTAAAGTTCAGTTCTGACAGGAGCAAATGGCAGTCTACTTGGCTGAGCAATAGTTTATGCAAAAAGGTTATTGAAGCACATCTTCTCCTTTTTTCTAAAGAAATTAATTGGAAGTAATTGAGAAAACTATAGTGGTCAGAACCCCTAGCTGGATAAATTCCAGTGTTTTTGAAGTACAAGAATTTCAAAAATTTTCTTTGAACTTTTTCAATTGAGTAATCATGACAGAAGTAGTAGGGGCTCCAACTAATTGAGCAGTATTCAAGCTTGGATCTGACATATAAGAAATATAATATCTTCAAGGCGTTTATGTTTGTGAAGTTTTGACAATTTCGTGTGATAAATCCTAACATTTTATTGGCTTTGGAAACTGTTTTGTTTATGTCATTGGCAAATGCCATTTTAGAGTCAAAAAATACACCTAAATCCTTAGTTTGCACACAACGGGTTAGCAAACTACCTTGAATATTGTATGGATGTTCAATATGTCAATTCTTGTAAGTCAAAGAAAAATTTTTAATGTTGAAGTAAATGAGCAGTACATTCATTGGAATTAAAAAAAACAGAAAAAAATGAGTGGAGTCAAAACAGTTGTAACTTTTGAGAAGCGAGCGAAGAGTAAAGGATCAACGTGTGATATCATTTAGGAATACAAATATGAAAACACATCCGAGAAAAGATGAAACATAAGAAAAAGTCGGGAAGGAATAGAACAATACCCTACAAACTTTTTCCTAAAATATCTGAGTTAGGAGTTCATGTGCATTTGTGATGTGTTGAAGCTTTTGTACAGCCCCAATTAGTTCACTGATGTGGGGTTAAATTTTATTTGAAAATATATTGATATATCACACATTCAATATGTATGACCTTTACAGAAGTAAAATGGTAACATGAATTCCCCGGAACTTGTTGAACTTATAACTTTGAATGTGAATGCAAAGAGAAAAAGAAATACAGAAATTTTCAAAGTACCTTTTCATCATACTAACTATGGCCAGAATGAGTCTATAGGTAGAATTTTGTTAACACTCACAATGTGGATTTACAACTTTTCAATTCTTCTTTGGGTTAATTTAAGAAGACTGAAAAGATTGTGGTTGATCAGCTTATGTTTGCCTTTCTTATTTATATACTTTTAACTCACATCTAGCTGATAGTAATAGTACATAAGTGTGAAAAATAGTAAGGGAAATGTAGTTTTGTCTATTTATTGTTACAGTAAAGGCAAAACAGTTAGGTTTTGTCATTCATCTTTAGTTGGTTTTTTCAAAAACTAATGAAAATAGAAGACCGAAGATATTTCATGAAAATAATGAAATTAGAGGAACCCATTGCAACATAATCACTCTTAAAATCATTATATTCCCCGAGAAGTTAGTTTGTTTTGCGTGAAAATCTACAGAGTGTTATCTGAAATGAACCATAGCAAAAAAATGATTATTTACGGAAGCTTCTGAAAAAAAAAGTGATGGAGTGATTCTGTGATACTGTCAATCTACTATAAGGTTGCTGTAGTTGAGAGTTATTTCTGGTGAAATGTTCGTTTAATGTTTATTTAAAGTGTTCTGCTTTATTACATCTCAGTGTTTAATATTCAGTAGTTCTCTAATATGCATTCCGTTTATATTAAATCATTTCAACAGGTACCCAAATGAAAAAATTCCAAACTAATTTCGGAACATTAGAATCTGCTGTCACTAAAAGCGAAGAACTGTTTGACACCGTCAGAAACTTTTTTCCAATCGAAGAACCTGAAGAATCTTCCAGCCCGTCGAATAACGGTAAACTACCTTCTAGTGATAAGTTTCCTAGAACACAGCTGCTACTCTCCGGATGGCAGATGATAGAAGAAAATCTACCGCTCCCAATAAAAGGTTTGATGGAAAGAAAGTATGCAGGATATGTTTTAACTAAGGACAAGTACAAATACATAACACCATTTAGTCCAATTATTGCAATAGATTGTGAGATGTGTAGGACCTCCACAGGTAAGAACTTGAGATGGGTACTCGTGCAGTTGAGAACGTTCTTTTATTTCGATTTCCAGGCGACCTAGAACTAACAAGAATATCAGCAGTCAATGAAAATTTACAAGTTTTCTACGATACTCTTGTGAAACCAGACAATCAGATCGTCGATTACTTAACTAGGTGGTCAGGTATTAATCAAAAAATGATGAAAAATGTTACAAAGAAGTTGAAAGATGTCCAGAACGATTTGAAGAACTTGTTACCGCCTGATGCTATATTAATTGGTCAATCGATATCCAATGATTTACATGCTCTGAAAATGATGCATCCTTATATTATAGATACCAGGTGAGTATTTCTGTTTTTGTTTGTCGTTTTAGATCATTCAAATTTTGTATAGAATCTTTGAGAATATTTTGTAAATTCTTTCTATAACAACATATTATTGTGGTCATTATTTTTATAACAACATGCCCCATTTTACGAATTGGAAAAAAATCTTTTATGACATACTAGTTGCCAGATTTGTATATGTTATATATAAATGTTTATTTTTGGTTTATTTTTGATTGTTGTAATTGAGCGAACACAATTCTCACTGTAGTTGAAATGCTAGTCATGAATTCTTTTGAAAACATAGTGTCCAAGAATAACCATGACATACCCCTCTATAATAAGGTACTATCTAAGAGATCGATAAATAACTCATAGAGTTTATTCCCTTGTATGACAATTGAAAAACTGTTTACAGTCAGAAATTCAGACAAATTTGATGTACCCGCAGAAACAAATTTTGAGCTATTTGAAAAAAAATTTGTGCAAAACATAAAAGTCAGTGATTTGTCCAAATAAGATGAAGTATTTTGCTTTCCTACTTCTCTGTCTTTAGACAAGAAATGTTGACATACAGTTAATTTTTTTCTTTCTTTTATAATATACAGCATGACTCACGGTCGATGGTAGGTTAGATGTTTATGGTAAAAGCAAAGCAGGATTTTTCTGAAAATTTCACATCTTACATCTCCTTCTATCAAAAAGTCTTAGCAACTTAATTGTTTTAAATAGATTACCTCGTATATTAACACATTTTTGGAATTGCTCTTTCATTATAATACTTTTTTGTTAATAATGTTCTATACCTATCTCTGTCGGTTTTCGAGATAAAAAATAATTTGTGCTAATTATATGATCCAAAACATAGCCCTAATTGAACTTAAGTCCATCAGTATTCTCAATTCATGAAAAGTTAATATTTTGATGATAGATTGGACAAACTTGCTAAAATTATTACTATTATTTCCATTACACATAAAAGTGGTCAAAAGTGAATTTTTTCACATGTATATTACTGTATATTACTCGATAAATTAAAAGATGATAAAAATGCTTCAAGATCATATATCGTGTCCCTATATTATGTCTTAATAAAGTCACTTCTGGAAACATTATTTTTTTAAGAATTTGGTTATAAATATCAAGCTTATGACAGTTTGGTTATTTTTATAAGTAATTTACAAATAGTTATCGACGATGTTTCAAAACATCTTTCAAAATGAATGCAAATATCGATTATTCAAACGAAGTTCTTATTGATGATGAAATACACCACGAAACATTGTCAACCACCTTCGAACAAACGAAGTTCTCATGCAATTATTCATTACACATCAATAAAGTGATCAAATCGTTGTCAGAACTTGCAAAAAATTTACCAAATGTATCCTGAATTAACACTAACGAACGAGAAGAAGTTTGTATGGTTACAAAATAATTTCCTCAACTATGGCTCAAAGTTTCCAGAGAACAACTGTACCAAAAATCAGGAATTTCTAGGCAAAAATTAAGATTTTCTGGGCTATAACATGTTAAAGTACAGAAAATAACAGAATTAGGATGATTGAAAACAACAAAATTGTCAACAAAAAATCACGTTTCTACAATAAATTCTGAACATGTTGTCCATTACATTCTAAACAGTAAAAATGTTTTTTTTGTATGGGGCTTGTGGTGTCTTTTTCAATTTCATGGGGATCTATATCTTCAATACACTGCACTATTCGCCGTCGCAGTTCTTCTTTGGTAAGCACTGGAGTACTGTACACCCTTTCTTTTAAAACACCCATAAAAGAAAGTCAAGTGGCGTGAGGTCGGGTGATCTCGGTGGTCAATCCCACGGCCCTAAACGCATGAACCAACGATCGGCAAATATTTGGTAAAGTTTCCTAGAAACTTGCTGGATGGAATGAGATGGTGCTCTGTCCAGTTGAATCCACAAATTCCTATATTCCTCTGAAGGCAAATTTTTGAGGAAATCCGGTAACAGTCGTCCTTAATATTTGGAGATATCTCTCTGCATTTAGTTAGTATTCGTAAATAAATAAGATAATTTTATTATTCTTCAAAATACAGAAAACATTCAGGTAAAATTTTTCTTGGAAACCCATTTCTTTTGTTATACGTGAGGATTATAATCAGCTCAAAAATGTTTATCATTCTATTAAAAATGCCATTTCTCGTTAAATTTGATTCGTTGCTTCAAATTAGTTTTGACAAAAATTCCCTATCTTCCTGTGTATGAATCAAAAGGGATTCACAAAAATGCATTCTACGTTCGAAGTCTTCTGCTTTTAGAGCTTGAACTTTGGTAAATTTATACGGTTGCATTCCGTGATTTTTCAAAATTCGTTGTACTGAAGCATGTGATACACCCAAATCTTTTTCCGCACTGCGAATGGAAGCTTCTGGCTATGCATTAAAATATGCCAAAACATTTACAGTATTGTCCTCATTTAAAGTAACAGGTTTTGATCATGTTGAAGGTGCTTTTAACTTTGAGCCATTATTTTGTAATCTTACAAACTTAATCTCGTTCATTGGTGTTAATTCAGGATACGTTTAATTGAATTTTCTGCAAGTTCTGGCAATGATTTGATCACACTGTCCTTATGTAATAAATAATTTCATAAGAACTTCATTTGAATAATCAATATTTGCATTCATTTTGGAAGATGTTTTGAAAGACCGTCGATAACTATTTGTGAATTACTTGTAAAAGTAACAAAACTGTTGTAAGCTTGATATCTAAAACCAAATTTTAAAAAAATGTTTCCAGAAGCAGTGACTTTATTAAGAAAAACAAGTTTATAGTTGAATAGTTTATTTTCACCAGTCTTTCTGAAATTTTCTTTGATGTATCATTAATAATTTATTCCTCATTTTCAGTGTTATATTCAACATCACTGGGGACAGGACACGAAAAACTAAACTTCAAGTTTTAGCTAGAGAATTTCTGCAAGAAAAAATCCAAATCAGCTCAAAGGGGCATTGCTCAACAGAAGACAGTTTAGCCTGCATGAAACTAGTTCAACTCCGGCTGAAAAAACACCTCTACTTCGGCGACGCTGTGATGGGTGGTGTGCAAAATGAACTACGAACTTACCCAGATATGGGAACGTCCCATTATGCTACAAGTATGCTGAGGCAGTGTGTTAAAATCGACAAAAAAGCAAACGTTGTGGGTTTGGCAGATATTGGTCTGAAGTACAAATTTTATGTTGATAAGGGTACAGACGTGGAGGTTAAAAACATAACTTGTAGTTCTGAGAAGTCGAACAGGGAAGTTGTTAAAAAATTCTGTGGATCGCTTAAGGACCACTCATTGAATATCGCTCATGTGAGGGTCGCTGACAACCAGTTGGAAGGGAATAGTTGTAAGATATTTAAAAATGTGGATAAGTGGGTAAAGGAAATGTATGAGAGTGCTAATAGTCCAGCCTTGTTGGTTGTGTTGTTGGGCGGTCAGAAACAAGGCAACGGAGCATGTTTCTTGCATCTCAAGAAAGAATGTATCGTTTGAATTTGAAACAAAGTCGAATTACTTTTTGTGTACATATATGAATTTACTATCATAATTCGATCACCTGAATTAATAATTTATCATCCTTATATATCATTTTTTTGACAATAAACAACCTACATATTTCTTTTGAGTTTTTTTGCATTCAGATAAACAACAAAATGAATATTTTATGCCACCCAAAATTTTAATTTGAAATCTAACCTATCCTAACTAACCTAACTTAATTTGACATGGTCTTTCATTTCATGACATTGTGGTTTATTTAGGTACTATAGTCCATTTCAAAAGAGTGTAGAGTAATAAATCATGAAGTGTCATAAAATTTGCCTGAATTTCGTTGTCGTCCATGGGCGTAGGCAAATCTTAGGATTATTAAACTTAATAATTGAAGTAAATTAAAAATTACAGACATAGATAATAATAAAAGGCCATTTTTGGGAAGTAATTTGGTCTAAAACTAAGTACCTACATGTATTTAGGTAAGTAAAATTTCTTAAAAAAAGATTAAGATTAATTTTAGTGGTTCTTGTAAACTTATTTAATATGCAATTTGGGTTCATATACTTGAGCATGATTTCTCAAAAAAGGGTTAACACTTAGTTCCGAGGTGCCATGTCATTATAATAATCCCTTTTTGACCCTGCCCACCAATCATGCAATACCTATTAAAC
>NW_019290456.1:82098-99208 GCF_000500325.1 Leptinotarsa decemlineata
AACAACAAAATGAATATTTTATGCCACCCAAAATTTTAATTTGAAATCTAACCTATCCTAACTAACCTAACTTAATTTGACATGGTCTTTCATTTCATGACATTGTGGTTTATTTAGGTACTAATAATCTAACCCAACTTCTTGCCCAACCTTACTAAATATGAATAAACAACTACATTCAGATGAAGTACTGAAAAGATTTATGTGATGGAATTGACAGATACTTAATAATCCATGACAAATTTTACAGAATGAGTAGACATATTTGAAGACTGGCTGTAAATCAATAGAGACTGGCCTGAACGAATTGTTCTTTTAGTCAATTTGATAATCCATGATAACATATTTGAGTAGCATTTTATTGTGAAATTTTCACTTAACAGTTTCCAAAATCGAAACATAACTAAAATGAAATAGGTATTTACAGGTGTAGAAAGTTGTTTATTTATTTACGGGTTCAAACTCATTTCACTCGATACAATAAAAAAATACAAAATAAATGAATGAAAGGCAATATACAATAATACAAATTAGAAAACATGCATAGAAAACAATATAAAACAAGTTAATGTTTGAAAATACGACATAATAATACCGAAGTTCTTTCGGGGATTTCAAATCATTTTATATAATATCAGACAATGACTAATGAAATTCATCATGAAACATTGTCAATCACCTTCAAACAAATATCAGGTTTAAGTCCTGCATTTTCTTATCAATTTCTGACGCTATAGAATTGGCATCCAATACTATAGCCTCAATTTTACGAATCTTTGAAATTCTTCACGTATCAGATTTTCACTCACAAAAATGAATTCTAATGAAATGCTGCTCTTTTCCAGCTATGTCACGACTCATCTGCCATGACACTATCGGCATAAGCTTGTTTTGCAACCTGTATAATTTCATCCTTTGCGAAAAAGTCCTACAAACCAATAATTCCGATTTGAATATGTGGGGTTGTATACATGGCATTTTTGTTTCCCATGTTCGGGATGCTGTTTCAAATCTTGTTCGCCAGATTCAAGTCTCAGATTTGAAAGTTCTTCAAGAATGCATGATTCTCTTCACCCCTCAAAGGCAATTCATGAGTGCTACAAAAAAATAACTGTGGAAATTATAGAGAACACTATGTTTTTATTTTTCTCAATTTCCTGCTGATGAGCCGTATTCATCATTACATCCACAGACATTTGCAACGAAAAATTGATTGCATCGACTGCAGATTTATGATATTGTGATGAGACATGCTTAACGCAGTATTCATGAATATTTTTAAAACGTCAAAACGATCCAGTTACAAATGAATCCAAAACTCCAGCTACTAAGTTTGGTGGAAATAGTAGATACACAATATAAACACAGTGCACCTTTTAGACTTTTAGAATAAACCAGCCAGCGGCTTCGGTATCTTTGGTGAAGTCGCATTTCTCAAGAGGTACCAAACGCCGAGGAAGTAGTTAACAGAACCTACGGTGTAGGTACTTCAGGAGAGATGAATCTTTCTAGGTTTTATTTCGAAATATTACTTCTGTCATAGGTAATTATCTCTCCTCGATACAGTCTCCTATTTTAATTTGTAATAAATGTGTTTGAAGAGGATCGTGACCAATTTAAGGTCAAAGAAAGTGGTCCCGCCATTTTTGTTGTGGATACCTAATGATGGGAGCCGTCAAGTTCTAAATTCTCATACTTTTTTTTTATAACTGGAACATCCATGAATAGTATCTCCCCTTTCAATTTCATACATGAACTTTATATACTGGGGATCTGTTGGGACACAACAAAAAATCCTCCATCTTATTCCTGTTTATGTCTAAAAAGGCAAATGAAACATCTACAGTACAAACATTCTCGAAAATACTTTTGATAAACTAAAAGTAAAAATGGAAATCAAACGAACGGTAACCTGACAATCGAAAACCATTACCTCCTCATTCCAGGTTCACAAAACGTTCATTGACGTTTTGAAGCCTCCTTTTATGAATAAAGCTAGCTGTTGCCAGCGTAGAATTTGGTTTGTCACATATAGTTTCGTGACAGACCAGTTTAAACAAATATAGTTACAATATGTTTTTATCAACCCAAAACTTCAATACAATCTTTAAACCGCTATTTTTCTCCCTTGGACGTGAAAATTCCTGATTCCCTTTCTTGATGCTTAATCAATCTATATAAAGAACCTACCTGCATATTTTAAGATTGTAGATTCAGTAGCTTCCGCTGTAATATAAGAGTCTCAGTCGATCAATCAATACATTATTGTCAGTCAACACAATATTGAATAGTATGGGCAAAAAAAACTGAAAGGATTAGAATAAAATACATTGATAATTCTACGACTCCTGTTTCTACTAATATTTTGAATGCATGAAGTTTGTGAGGATGGATGAATATTATAATGTATGTATTGACGTTTTTTACTTCTTCACGCCTAAACAGCTCAACGGATTCAAATGTAAGTTGGTATATAGATAGATCAAGACCTGGAATAACACATAGAGCCGATTCACACGGTAACACGGGTAAAAAGCAGGGAACAGCTATACAGTATTGTATAAATGGGTAACCATTAATTGACTGACACTCTCATATTAACGGACAGCCGAATCTAGAATTTTAAAATATACAGGTAGCTTCTTTGTATAGCGTAAAAAGCTGTCGAAAGCACTCGCATATAATTAAATAGAAGTTATAAAGCTTCAAATCCTTCTTGTGACTTATAATTATATTAAAATAGTATAGATTAGTATAAATATCAATTGTCAAAATATGAAAATATCAAAATTAGCCATTCTCAAGCCTTGTTTATTGGTGTTTTCAAAGCAGTAGTGAATTGAAATTATTATCATTTACACAGTTTAATATAGTTTTGACTTTGATCAATTCTCAATTGTTTTTCTATTTTGAAGTCGCCTGACTTTTCACATGTTCTAAGTTCCCGAGAACCATTGCAACATCATGGACTTTCTGAGGTTTCTCCCATCTTATCATAACATCCATTTCAACAATCTTGTTTGCTGTCCTAGAATACTGGAAAAATATACTCGGGATTGCCCGAGAAGAAAAGTTAAGTTCTGTTTCAACAATACAGAGATTGGCTCAGAACAATTACACTCACTAGACACTATCTATTGACAGAACACCTGAAGAAAATAGGGCTGCACAAGGGAGACCTTAACTACAAGAAATACAGAAAAGTGATAGAGACAGTTATGCGAATGTGAGGCACCGGAGCAAACAACTTATGGAAAACCCAAATTATGTCAAAAAGAATATGACATACATTCATCAAGTGGCCTGTACAAACTAGTACAGGGCACAATTGTTGAAATGGAAGTCATGAAAAAAATGTGGGAAAAAGGCTCAAAAGGCTGCAGTGTTTTCCAGATACTTGGTAGAAGTAGACCAGTCAGATGGCTCCCAAGTAGTAGAAAAAATCCCAGTTCCCATTCCATTTTTTGCCAAGCATGTTCTCGAAATGGCTGTTTATCATCCACTCTCCATGGTTTGGGGCAAGTTTTGTCGAAAGTGTACTTCGGTGTCATGGGGTCCGCAAATAGGCTTATCGTTAGTCCCACTAGAATAAGAGAGCCCAAGCGGGGATTTCGGGATTTACTAAAGCGCGGCAGGTTAATATACAGGGGGATACCTTGTACCCGGTTGATTACCATATATAAGGCCGCCTGTGAGGGATAAAGGATCAGAATATAACATTTTTTTCTTCTTATCATCTAAGCTTTGCAACCTTTGTCTCAATGACGCTTGAGTAAATCCCCATTTTGCATCGTAGGCTCCCCTGCTACTACATTTCCCAAAATTGCAATTTTGCTGTTAGAGCTCGGTAAATTAGCCAGTCTCTTAGCTTGCTTTTCCCTGCACTGTTGATGCTCAATTTTAGTCCACTCTGTATCACCTTCGTCATTCTATCGACCCACGACCGCACGACGGGCGTCGCGAAGTACAAAACGATCCTGCAACCTGTAATCCTGCTGAAAATTTCGCGTCGCGCGTAACGTAATCTCGCGCCGCCCAGAGTTCGATTCTGCGCTGAAAAAAGCTCGTCGTATGCCTCGCAAGCTCAAGCTTGCGTCTTCAGTCTCTAAAGTAAATTTCACGTTACCGGATCTTGCGAATGCGAATAAGTGGTGGTAGCGCGAGGGTTTTTGGTTTCGGAGGCTTTCTGTCATCTGCAGGTGGTGTCATCTGGCTGTAATTGATGGTGAGTGTTCAATTGTTTTGTGTAATTACAAAGGAACATTGGAATATTAGGGTGTTCCATTTTTGGGACATATTCTTTTTTCTTTCCTACCTGATAATTCGATTCTGATTCAAGAAAAAAAATCCTTTTGAAAAAAACGATTGAATCAGAAGCCTCGCACTCCAAAAATTTGATTTCAATTTATATAATAATATATTTTTTATTATACATTTGAAAATTTTGGATTTTGTCTCCTTTTCCATAAAACATTGTCTGAGTTTCCTTTTTTTTGCTTCCACTTCTCCATTTCGATGTTTTGCTATTATTTAATTAAATGCGTGTAAAACTTTCGTATACTATTCGATTTGCCATAACACTGTTCCTATAATCTTAAACTATATAACTCATAGTTTTCAAGTTAGAGAATTACATAGAAATTTTAATAACAATAAACAATTAATCCCTAATAATATTAGATTTTATGGTCTTACCTAGAAATTTATCAATTTGTCATCATGATATTCCTTCAGGCTATATTAAGTTTTCATGAGCAATATATTTTTGACCGACTCCCTGAAAGGTCTCTGCTCTATTATACCCCTCACTACCCGTGGAAAATGTTTGAATTTCTTTCCTTCATACATATCAGAGTGTTTTGCCAGAGTCAATCTGGGTATTGGCAGTTGGATATTATTACTACTGTTTTGACTTGTGATGTGAATTCTATGTGCGTCAGGAAAATCAGTGCTATATCTTTTATGAATCAGGCAAACAACTTCGACATTGAGGATGCTGAATAGAGTGAGGATACAGCTAACCCTATAGTTTGCCCTACATAAAAACCGCAAAGATCTCTTTGGCAATACGAAAACCTGATTCAATAGTCGTTTACTACAAAATCCCCAAAAGGCAATGCCATACCTTAGATGAAACACTACTAGGGCAAAGTAAGTCGATCTAGCAGTGAATATATCAAGTTCATTGGAGACGATTCTGAGAACAAATGATCCTGAAGCCAATTCTGTGCATAAAGATGTGATATGTTACTTAAAATTCTACCTATTGTCAATATGCAGACCAAGAAATCTAGTGCAAACAGTTTCTTCTATCTTCCTACCATCTAATAGTTGTCATAGCTAAATTTGAAGTTTACAATTTTGGTCGTGCCTATACGTTGAAGGGGAATAAATTACAACCACGCCACCGTTTGACCTTTTCTAAATCTGTTTAAAAAAAATCTGTTTAAAATCTGTTTTTCCGTTATAATCAGCTGTCGCCCTTATACGAACGACAACTCTCAGAAGTTGAGAAAGTTGTGCGAGCTAAGGACTAACGAGGTCTTACCTTTTAACGTGTGATTCCTAACACGTGATGATATCATACTGATATCATTTATTTCAAGTAGTTGGTATTTCTTTTTCATGCCATAACAATGTGGTATCATCGACAAAAATTGTGAATGATCCTTCAATATCGATTGTAGCAAGATATTTGATGTATAATAGGAATAAAATGGACACTAGAACAGATCCCTGAGGCACTCCGAAATCTATAGCCGAAATGTCAGAGTAAGCATTATATGACTTTCGTCAGCTGGGATCTGCCTTTTAGGTAAGATTTGAACAATTCAAGAGACGTCCCTCATATGCCATAACAGTACAGTTTTTTTTGAAGTATATCATGATTGACGCAATCGAAAGTTTTCGAAAAATCGTAGAAAACTGCCGAAATTGCAATTTAAATTTTTGCATATTTTGGTATGGGGTTTTTCGCAGTTACATAAATATATTAGATAAGATGTAAATGTTTATTCATTTGCAAGAAAACATTTATACGATTTTGCATAGAAAAATTTTAAAATTTTATTTGAATGGGTCAATATTCCAACTGAATTTTCGAAACTACATCGTGATCAGTGAAAATCTAAGGAAAATACCTATTTAGAGAGTTTTGAAAGCTTACATTACGTTAATGACACTGCAGAAAAAATAGTTCAATTAATAAAAGGTACCTAAAAGGTAAAACCTCGTTAGTCCTAAGCTCGCACAAGTTTCTCAACTTCTGAGAGTTGTCGCTCGTATGGGGGCGACAGCTGATTAACGGAAAAACACATTTCAAACAGATTTTAAACAGATTCAACCGGACAAGAAAATAAATATTTCGAAATAAAAATACAATACTTAAAAGAAAACAAATAAAAAACATACCTATACAGTAGGTTCTATATAGGGAGTTCTGGTAAATGCCTGCTGGAAAACAACTATTTCTGCGGCTAATACCACGTTGGATATTTGATTATATCTGTCGGATTTAATTCCTGCACTGATGAGAGGCAATACCTTGAAACTGATCTGTAGGTGATCTATTTGATTTATTTCAACGTGGTCCTGCTGCCGAATGAAAGAGAAACATCTGTAAGACTAACCTCTGTGAGATTACTTGCATACATGTCTGTCGGATGTAATTCAATATCCAATGTGGTATTAGCCGAGGAAGTAGTTGTTTTCCGGCAGAACCCACTGTGTAGGTATGTCGAGAGAGATGAATATTTCGAAATTTCATTTCGAAATATTTGTTTTTCTGTATGTATCTCTCCTCGATACAGTTTTGAGATGAAAGATAATACATAAGATAAATATGTTGAAAATTATTATGGTTTAGATGTCTGGATGTCGTTTAGCTCTGCCTAGGAATTTTTTTGTAGCGAATTTCATGATATACAACAGCTGTACGCTCTTTTTTTAAACACAATTTTTCGAAAAAATCGAGTTGAAACCCCAAAAACATCTTTCTGGGCTATCTAAACAGAAATTGAATTTCTGGGTGAGCAGGGTGTCTAATTCGCTTAATTTTTGTTTTCTACGGAAGGATTTTTTTTCATTCCACATAGTATTAGATTCTCAAGTAGAAAATTTTACTTTTCGAAAAATCAATATAATGAATCTAATATGAACATTAACATTCTGGAGAACAGTGTAAATAAAATTAAATATACGAATATACTCAGTGAATTCGGACACACTTCGATGATTAACAATCATACAAGAGATAAAACATGTTTAGATCAGATCTTTCTCAAAACAAAAAACTATCAGAGGGTAGGTATGTCTATTCCATTAATACTCAAATCTGCAATCACTGATCATGATACTGTCATTCTACAAATTATATTGGAAAAATTGAAAAATCAAATTCAAAATAATTATAAAGAGTACACGAACTATAAAAAAATTAAACAAAAGTATGCAAGAAATCTCATGACCTCGTCTATTCACAAGAAGATCCAAACGCCGCAACGAATGCCTTCATTGATGAAATTGAATTAGCAATGGAATATTGCACGGAAAAAAAGGTAGTTAGGCGTAAAAACATGCCTTTTGCACCGTGGCTCACAAATAGTATGCTGAGGATGATAAATAAGAAGAATGAAATGTATAAAGAAATAAAGACTCATCCTGAAAATCAAACCCTAAAAAACGAATATAAATTATACAAAAATCAACTCACAAACAAACTGAAAAAATGTAAACAAAACTATTACAAGCAGCAACTAAAAAAAATAAATCAAACACAAAGTACTTGTGGGACATGGTACGGAAACTCTGTGGAAGGAAACAACAACACCACAAAATCATTGAAACTATCTCAAATGATAATGGGGAACTCTTAACAAACGATGAGAAGAAAGCAGACGAATTCAATAGTAAGTTTTTTAGTTTTGGGAAAATTCTTGCTGACAAAATTGAAAGAGATTCTCACTTTGTGAGCACTTCAAAGATCCTGCCAATTAATATGCTGCTATCTCCTACGAACGTTAATGAAATATATAATCTAATACATGAACTAAAAACAATTCTCCTGGAATTAACAACATAAGAGCAGAACTTTTGAAGGAAATATCATACCACATTTCAACCCCACTATCAAATATAATCAATGAGAGTATTGAAAAGGGAATATGGCCTGATGCCCATAAAAGATCTGTTGTAGTGCCAGTTTTTAAAAATGGTGATACAACATCCGTCGGTAATTATAGACCAATTTCTCTCATTAGCAACTTGGCAAAAATATTCGAAACACTTCTTAAAAACAGAATAACTTCATTCATAAATAAATTCAAATTGTTGTCTGATAAACAATTTGGATTTAGGGAAAAAAACCTCCACTATAGATGCCATAATCAAATTAACAAACGAAATTCATACATCTCCAGACAAAGGAAGACCTTGTCTGTGCCTTTTTATTGATTTGAGTAAGGCTATTGATACTGTGAGCCACCCGTTACTAATACAAACGTTAGAAGACATAGGTATAAGATGGATGGTTTTGAACTCATTCAGAAGCTATTTGAGTTCAAGAAAGGAAATTGTTAAAGTGGGCGATAAAACAAGTCGAAAATTAGACATTGGAAATGGAGTACCACAAGGAACAGTCTTAGGACCGACACTGTTCAATCTATACTTCAATGACTTATTCAACTTGAAAATAACTGGAGAGATAATTGGTTTTGAAGACGACACTGCNCGAATGAATGTCATTACGTACTGTCAACGATGATATGAGTAGATTTAACTCATTTGTGACACTTAGTCGTTATTTTATAAATGAATTATGTGCTTGAAATGTCACTGAGATTGGTGCTGATGAGACAACAAGGCAAGTATCCCAATCCGAAACATCGATGTCTGCCACTGAGGATGACAGTGTTCTATGAAAGTGAAGTTTTACCTATTTCATAAACTATATCATGTAGCCATCCTGTGAATGATATCTGATTCAATTTCATAACGAATGCTTGTATACAGTGAGTTTCAAAAAGTTTGCGCCATATGGAAAACTTTTTTATTACCCATTTGTCAGAAAATTTTATTTTTGATAAAAATTGGTGCATTGCGGGAAACTTGGATTTGAGCTCTCAAAATTCTAAATTTACGAATTGTGTAGGTACATGGGAGAACAAAAAAAATCAAAATTCTGATCAAGAGTGAACTACCCTTATTTTCGAAATTATCAAAAAAGTTCATTTAGAAAAGTTGTTTGAATTTGAAAACAATATTCAGATTCGAAATCACATACACCTACGTAACAAAAAAAAACATTTCTTAGCCTCATAGAGTACTAGTATCTCATATAGGTACACTTTAGACGCCTCATTTTACTCTGTATGTATGTCCATAATAACTATCAATATGATTTAATGACAAGAAATAATTGACTAAATTAATGAATGCTAAACAATCAAGTAATACAAATCTGTAAGTTTACGATCACTTTAATCACAGTGTTATCTCAAAGGGTAGTCCTAATTTACATATGTATTAAACATAAATAAAAACCAAATTACAGTGATATCATTATTAAATTTAGTCAATTATTTCTCTAAATTGATAGTCATTATGGACATACATACAAAGTGAAATATCAATTTTGCAGCAAAAAACTAGTAAAAATTTAAATCATTTTCAACAAACATCGATATACTAAATATAATTCCTCACCTTATCAGAAAATTTTGTTTCAGGCTATTTATAGACTGATAATTTACATGAAATAACTCTTATCTTTTCGCTGTTTGTTATCTGAAATAGAAAACGATTGTAGGGGTGACTTACAATAAGATTGCTGAAGTTTATATTCATATGGTTTTTTTTCATCAGAATATATGATTAGCAGGAAAGAGAAAAAAATATTTGAGCCAAATTCGAATAAATTTTATAATCTGTCAACAGTAAACACTCAGAATATAACTATTGGTTTGGATCCACTTCCTCAAAGAAAATCATGTAGTTCTATTAGATCAAAATAAATATCGAAATATTATCTTCAAGCAATTTTGCAAAAAACATGAGCAAAACTCTCACACATCGTAGAAAAACAAAACAAAAAAGAAATAGTTATCATTTTGGATACTGAACACGAATCCTTAAATGAAACAGTTGTTTTCCAGGAAACATCAGGTACAATTCACATTTGAAAATTGACCAGATATCAGATTCGTGTTTAGAGGGCCTAAATAAAACATCGATATTTGTTTTTATTCTGCAGCGTGACGCCCCGTATCTTCCGTAATAATTGAGGTAGAATGTTGAAGCTCTTAGGACTGATGAAAATGGGGTTGGTCAGAGTGATATACACTGTCCGCCACTCACGATGGGACAATCCATTTTTATTGAAAATATACTAGGGGGCAAAAAAGGCTCAAAATTCCTTCTAATTCGTGATAAGAACTACCAACTTACTACGAATACACTTTTCCTCTGAAAAAATTTCAGTTCTGAAAAATCCAAAATTTGTCTTACTTCTCATAGAAACAGCCCGTATCGTCCGTAATTATTGAAGTAGTCAATGAGAGAGGAAATGTTAATTTTGTCAGTGGAATAGAAACATGATACCAGTGAGGTTTTAGGATAGTTAATGATTATTCAGATTCTCATCCTCCCATTATTTTAAAAAAAACAAGGGTTTTTTGTGCCGAACATTTTTATGTAGTTCAAAACTCTTTCAAAGTGGTACATTCAAAATCACATTTTCAATAAAAAAACAAAACAATCAATTTCAATCAATTTTATTGTTGACAATTTTATATTTTTGTGCCTTCTATCAAACTTTCCTCCAAGCGAAGACATTTTTCTAGGCGCCATCTATTACTTCCTCCAACTTTTTTCAGTTTTCTTGGTTTGATTTCTCAACACGCTCGTATATTTCTTGCACGGAGATCTTCCCTATTTGTTGGCCTATTCTTATGAACTTTATTTTTCAACGTTCACCGTGTATAAAAATCCAGTAGAGTTAGATCTGAAGATCATGGTGGCCATACTACGAGAGTGCTATTGGGTCTTATCCATTTAATAGGTGGGTTTCTATTTTTATGCCACTATTGTGAATTATTGAGCCATCTAACTGAAAATCATGTTGTGTATCGTATCTAAGGGTAGTTCTTCCAACACAATAGTCGTCCATTTAGAATAATTAATTTTCTGAGATATTTGGTCTCACCACCCAACTTGGATTTTGTTCAGCCCAAAATCACTGTATAAGATATATTTCAAAAAATTCCTGTCATTGAGATAATTTCCCTGCATTCATAAACAATACTCCATACGGCGGATTTTCATACACTTCTCCACCTATTTCGATAATCTGAGAATATAGTGCTGTGACATTTTCTTCAGAGAGGCTCAAAACGGATGATTTTTCAGGGAAAAACTGTATTTGTAGTGAGTTGCTAGTCCTGATCACGAATCTGAAAAAATTTTGAGCCTCTTTTGCCCCTAGTATGTCGAGAGTGGTGGGCAGTGTATATCACTTTGGCCAACCCCATTCAGGTGGTAGGTGCATTTTGAGCATTTCCATCAGTTCTGAGAGTTTCATCATCCAACCTCTATTATTACGGAAGATACGGCGATGTTTCCATGAGTGAGACACACTGTATATATCGTTTCCAAACAAATATCAATTCAATTCTATTCTGATTTACTCAAAAGCTTATCACACAAATTATGTTCACTTGGATTGTTTGAAACTTACCGAAACTTTGCATTTCGAAAGGTAATTATCTCAACTACATAAAAAGTCCTGGAACTAAAGGGCATTTTGATAATAATGAACGAATGTTGGATTTTGTATAGTTTAGAAACCAAAATGTTCATTCTTAATGATCAATTTTATATATTTTCCGAAAATTTATTGTTTGAAATCCCCACTCTCTCTATTTTGAGTATTTCGAGTATAAGCGAAATCTATTTCCTGCACTTCATTCATGAAAACTGAATTAGTTACATTGAGAAAAAATCAAAACCCAACATGGCTTTCCTGTTCCAATTCAGTTTTTGATTGTGTTCATAAACGTGTCATGAGATGTACTTATGTGTTATTTGTATGTTTTATAGTGACATTGATTCCTCTTCAATTGGTCGATGAAACATCTATCAATTTTGTGTAATTCAGTATTGAGAAATATTTTAATATTTTCACAAGAGTAATTGTATGTAATGAACGACTACACTGGACAATATTTACGATATAGACTCTAAATCTTGGTTTCAAAAATGTATCCTAAAAGTAACTATTTTATTCATTACTAGTTGTCGCCCGCGGCTTCGCCCGCGTAGAAGTTGGTAATTGTAGTATTAATTAGTACTATGTTGCTGTATCGCTGCTGTTCCAATGTTTTGACAGAATCAGAATCAACGAACTTAGACGTGCGCAGTGTTATAGAACAGTGCTTTCAAAAAAGTGTTCTACAGCGTCATCTAGTGGCGAGTTACAGAAAAATTGATAGCCTAAAAACCTTCTCTATGAAAAATTACTTATACATGTCAAGTTTCATCACAATCGGTTGAGCGATGTAGAAGTTTATCACTTACCAACCAACCAACCAACCAACCAACAATCCATTTTTATATATTAGATATCTCAAAGATAAAAATTCATTCACGACTATTTATCTATTCCTGAACCTTAACACTGAAAGTTCAAAAAACGACATTATCATTTATCTACGGTAGTAAAATAACATTAAAATTTCAGAACAAACTTGTATGCTGCGAAATCTTTGAAGCAG
The DNA here is from genome assembly GCF_000500325.1 of Leptinotarsa decemlineata. Lineage (NCBI taxonomy): Eukaryota > Metazoa > Arthropoda > Insecta > Coleoptera > Chrysomelidae > Leptinotarsa > Leptinotarsa decemlineata. The sequence goes on from NW_019290456.1 coordinate 94,866, forward strand.
AAAATATCTATTTTGTATTATTTATCCCGAAGAATAAACAACTTTACATTCCTAAACAAACCCACGTTATTTTTTCGTCTTTCAGATGAGTAACGAGGTGAATAACTCATCACACACAAAGAATTATATTCGCAGCTCTTATCGGATGTTATTAGACATACTCTTATGTTTATTTATATTTTGTTTCCTGTGATAGGATGCTATCAAAATATGTTTGTTTCACCTCCCTGCCTTCACTATTGCAATGAAATATGCAACAGTTGGGAAACGAGAAAGAAAAGGCGGACGCGATATTTTCTTTCCAGCTAAGCCTGGCTGCGTCGGTATTGATCACATTTGACCCAGTTTCCAGGAATTTTGGCATCGAGTATTTCTCTAGTCCAAGGTCGGAGTTCGAGGAAATTCGTTAGGCTTCGTATGGATACAACATACTTTGTGCCGTTATAGGTAGTCCTAGCACAAGAGAACTCATGGTAATGTTATAATTTCATTTCAGTTTTCGTAAGCACCGTGTTTGACAATTATTTATAAACTCGTACAACGTGCAATTATAATGAAATTATAAATGAAACGAGTTATCAAGAAAAATTGAATCAGCTTTTGAGTCAAAAACATAGTTTTTTAACTTTTTTCCGTATCTTATAAAAAGGTGGAATTATGATGGAATTGGCCCATACATAACGTATTCAAAAACACTTTATTGTGAGATTTTCACTAAACAGTTATGCAAAAACACATCACGTGTTTCGCCATAGGATAGCTTCTTCAGGCGTGTCTATACTGTCCAGTATAAGGAAGGAGTTTTTCCTGCTTGTTGGAAGATTGCTCGCGTTCAGCCGATTCCCAAAAAGGTCAAGAAAAATCTTCCAAACAACTATAGACCAGTCGCTCTGCTATTATTGATATCGAAAATCATGGAAAAAGCCGTAAACCACCATATCCTTGAATATTTAGAAGGCTTTAACATCTTGAGCGATCATCAATGTGGCTTTCGGAAACAAAGGCGACCTTCTATCGTATGTCACCCATATTTGGAATAACGCAATTGAGAAACATAGAGAGTCGAGAGCTGTTGCGCTTGATATTTCTAAGGCCTCTGACCTTGAATCCAATATATTGCTTTGCTGAAAACAACACACTTGTCTCGTCATTCCATTTGGGTTCCTGGACATAGGCTGCGAATGCACATCTTCACCGGCAGCAGGAGGTTGCATATCTCAATGAGGATCAAGAATTTATTTCGAATTGGGGTGAAACGAACCAGATTCAATTCAATACCACAAAAACACACGCATCGGCTTCATCCAAAAAGATAAATGTCTCCGAACCGGTATGATAATGTCACTCCAGACAATTCCGCTTTCTTCTTCGATAAGTTTGTTGGGGGTTAAAATCGACACCAATATGTCTTGGCACAATAATGTCGATGAAATTGCAAAGGCTGGTTCTCGAAAGTTTGGAATACAATATTGTTCCGAGCACGAAAAACTTTACACAACTCAGCAAATTTGATGCTTTATGAAGCTCAGATTAGACCTTCTTTGGAGTATTGTTCGCATCTATGGAGCTCTGCCCCTAAGCATACTCTGAAGCTGCTGGATTCCATCTAGAAAAGAGCCATCTGCCTGGAGCCATCCGCGAATATCACTTGCAACCTTGATAGTCCGGAACATCGAAGAAAGGTTGGGAATATGTCTCTCTTCTATAGATACTTTCACGGGAAGTGACTTGGCATATTTGATTCCACCAATCGGTAGCCAAGCGGTTCGGCGTGGGTGCTTTGTTCACACACTCGAATTGACTGCCGTGTGGGTCGGTGGTTCAAGCCCTAGTCTGAACGATCGATCTTCACTTGCTATCGTCCAACCCGTGTTAGGAATCACACGTTAAAAGGTAAGACCTCGTTAATGCTTAGCTCGCACAAGTTTCGACTTCTGAGGGTTGTCGTTCGTAGGGGTGCGACAGCTGGTTAACGGAAAAACAGATTTTAAACAGATTTTTTTTCAAACCAAGAGCGGTACATATCAGAAATACGCGACGGATTGTGGCTGCTCATCGTTTATAGGTTCAACTCAGAACACCTCGAACTTCATTGTTTAAGAACTCTTCCATTTGGAGAACTGCGTTTATGTGAAATGAATCCAAATGGATTTAATCTACACCGATTCAAATGCAATGTGAATCGCTATTTCGTACAAGTACCGCTTTAGAGCATCTCAAGGATTTATCTGTAGTACTTGTGTTCTGTCCTTAAAAAAATATATATTCAGTAGATTTTTAATGTTCCCAATCGCTCATGTACCTAGAAGATATATTCGCAGTTTTTATTGTCTTACTATTGCAAAAATGACAGAAATGACGAATGTTGTTTTTCATTTGAGTATATGTAATGTCATGAATATGTATGTTTCATCAGATTGGTGGATTATATTTAAATCTGAAATTCTTTTAATGTATCGGAGATATACAAATAACCTCAAATACATGCAACACTAAATATTTGAATAGTCCAGTTCCCAGAGGATTTCACCTTCCAAAAGGTGGGGAAGGAGATTTTATTTTTTTATATCGTTTAAATAGGTATAAAGAGTCAAATATAAAAAATGTGACTAAATCTGGGCTCGGCACAACTTTTGGTAGCCGAAAAACCTCGAAATTTTCGGACATTTTTCGGTTTTTTCGCAATATTTCGACAATGAAAAGAGAAGTTAACCTTTCACTTCACTTCCTTCGTAGGCGTTTCGACGGTCCTGGTTCCTCACGAACAGGTGTCATGATGGATGGGTCCTCGTAGACCTCATCCATGGTTGATGAGGTGAATGTATCTTCCTCTTCCTCACCATCTGTGTCCGGGTCGGAGAAGTACAGTCGGACATTGTCGCAGTCGGCGCCTCTGCATTTCTTGCAGATCCTGAGCATTTCAACCCGGCTTTGACGCACGAACAGGCTCGCTGACATCCAGATCTGCAAGTGCACGAGACACTTTCAAGTAGGCTTTTGGGTGGTGGGTCCTTCGTTGAATGATGTGGAATCAGGCCCTGTAGACTGCTGGTCCACCCATAATGTTTGGGGTTCAAGTGTGTGGCACCCAGCCAATGTTGAATTTGGTAAAACGATTTTGTAGTGTAGAGCAGCATCAGAAGTGGGGAGAATCTTATCGAACCAAAATATGATTCGAAAATACAACCAAAGAATGCATGGGTCGCAATAACACACAAAAGAAGGCGCTATTTGGCTTTTTTACCATTTTAAGAAAAATGGCCCATCTTTGAGATGCTGTAGCTCGCTCTCTCTTGGTTGTAGAAGAAAACATGATATATAAAAATTGTAGAGAATTTAATGCTTCACAACTTTGTATGGGAACTGTTTTTCGCTAGAACCACTGTTTTCCGAAAAAACCGAAAAATGTCCGAAAATTTCGAGGTTTTTCGGCTATCAAAAGTTGTGCCGAGCCCAGATTCAGTCACATTTTTTGTATTTTACTCTTTATACCCATTTGAACGAAATGAAAAAATAAAATCTTCTACCCCACCTTTTGTAAGGTGAATCCCTTTTTTAGTCTCTGGGAAGTGGACTAGAATCAATCTCACCAATTACTACCATGGAACTGAGTATCCTCAGCACAAACATATTTCAGTTTTGTCTGTTTTGAGTTTCTGGATTGAATTATCTGCCAAATTAGTTTTATAACAATCCAATCTATCCCGACACAGTCGAACCGACCTTATCATATTCACCTGCACGAAGAACTGAGACAGTCAACTACAAGTGGTCCCCGAAATGACACATTTCTTCAACTTCGTTTTTTCTCCACTGATAAATATCATCGCATCATTGCGAATCATATGTATCATTTGAAACCAGCCACAACAAGAAATATTGAGATCTAGCTGCCCAACGTGAGACGCAAGTAAAAAAATTAAAAAAAGATTTCAAACCAAGTTACTTTACAACGTTTCGATTGTTAGTATCCACAATCGTCGATGACTGGACTATTACTTCGAGAGATGACTATTTATAGGTCATTCGAGCACTTATTCACTTTTTGTTAATTTTCATTCTTTTCCATTTTTTTAAATTCCTTTTTACTCTGTAGTCATTTTCATTTTGTATCTTATTTTATTCGTTGCTTGCTTGCGTTCATAACTCTTTTCATCATATGCATTTATTTATACAGAGTGGTCCAACGAAAAGTATGCACCTTGCTTTTCTCCTTTTTTTGTAACTTAACGCAAAAATGCTCGAACAGGTCAATTTTGCTTTTGAGGGGGACACATTTTAGATGTATTTTTCTACCTGTGCCTTCAACCCCCTAGCGAGGGTGAGTAACAACCCTAAAATTT
>NW_019290456.1:99706-136085 GCF_000500325.1 Leptinotarsa decemlineata
CAGAAAAAGTGTATCTGCTCTCTAGTTACTTATTGTTATGTATTCAAGCTGCCAGACAATCTCCAAAGAATTTCGTTTTTTGTCAGTACGTAGAAGAGCATAAAAACAAAACCCATTATGCAGTTAGTTGTAAAACTATTGAATATGTCGCTGCTCACCTGTTTTGAAAGTCACTTGCTCATTATAATATTATACTTATAACAAGCAGAATTGGATCAAGGTTACCTTCAAATTACTATATACGATAACTTATTGATAAAGCGGTCCTAATCATCTACCTTGGATACCTGTAATTAGTTACGCTTACGCTCACACGCACGAACCTAGTACAATCTGGTAGAATTATTCAATCCATTCTCAATTTAATGATCTGAAAATCTTCTAATGTGAATGCTCTATCTTCAAAAAAGTTTTGTTGATAAATGTTCTTTTATTAGCTGAGTTATAATAACTTTTTAATAATGTATTCGTGAAGCATGAAGTCGGACATTACTAACACGACCAATGTTGTCATTTTCACGTTAGCAGGAATCTCGTATCAGAAAAACAATAGATTTATATTTTATAGTTACATACTACAAACATTTTTACTATTTACACTCATTTAATGAATAGATACTGAAGGAAGTAAACAGGGTCATCGGTATATTTTAAATTTCGAAAGGCAGATCAGTAGCTCGAGAGCCAAAACAGAAGTTGGATTAATTTGCAATATTTCGCAGTTTAATTCATGTGCTTACAATAAGAAATATCATAAACTCGATTCCCTGCGCATACAATGACAAATGTTAGATATAACCTACCTACCAAAACAAACGTACATTTCTATAATCTTTATTTAAAGAAATTAGGTATTTTATTGGTTATTCTGACATTCCGTGCAGTGAAAAATCCAACGAATCAAAATCATGTTGGTTGAAAAAATAGTATTTGAAATGAGTGAAAATGAGTAAAGAATAAACTATGAAATTCAAACATATAAGAAATATTTGTGAACAAAAATAAACTTTTATTAGCTTAAAGGTTAGGCAATGAATGAAATATCAATGATATGCAAACAATTGAAGTAAAAATCAATTGATGATAATAAAAGTTTGGAACGTTTTATTACTTATTTATTACTATTCTGCTTATCCGGGTAGTGACTAATCTAACAAATCAAAAATCATGTTGGTTAAAAAACATAAAAAACGAAAAGAAAAAACTATGACTATGAAATTGAAAAATATATGAACGCTTTTTTTTAAATTGATCAATAGAGTTGTGGAATTGGCCGCGGTGGTAGTGCGCCCGACTCACGATGGGAAGGCCGTGGGTTCGATTCCCGCCTCGACCAGATATTTTTCTCGAGAGAATTTATCTGGTTGAAGCTGGGATGATTCTGCAACCGTGTTAGGAATCACACGTTAAAAGGTAAGACCTCGTTAGTCCTTAGCTCGCACAAGTNATTGACGCTCCGACTTTATTGATTAAAGTGGAACATTTTCTTTTTCAGCTGTAGGAAAACCCAGAAAAACCTGCAGCACTACATCATCTGAAGATCTTGATCTGACAATGCTCTCTCTTTCATAGAATAAAATGTAGGGTGTCTCCAGAGGCTCCAATAAATTCAAGATATTGCTAGTTGACTATCGTCAAACTCAAACCATAATTCCATTTCGTCTTCAACCAATGCGTAATAATGACCTGATTCAACGCCAAAACCACAGTGAACAATGACTGCATGAAGATTATAATATCTGTCTGCTAGATTGAAGTGTTCATCTATTTGGCACCTTCGTAAAAGACTGGTGCTTCCGTCAGACGTTGAGTCATGTTTGAAGATCGTCAGTGTTATTATTAGATATGTTACGGTAAATGTACACCTTCGGGAAATGTACACTTTTACTGTAAAATTGGTACATTTCCCAAAAAGTTAGGTATATGTTAACTGAATATAATGTATATGTACATTTCCCGGCAAATTTGTACTCTTGCCTTCACGTTTTGGTAAATGTATACTCTTACCTTCATGTTTTAAGAAAAGTTGAAATACTAATAAATTAAAAATGTTGCAGTAAAAAAAATATATTTAAATAAACATAATACAAAAGGCTTCAATAACGGAAATTATTTCAATTAAAAAATGTAAATGACAAAAAACATACTTTTCTTTGCATATTGTACAATACATCGTAGGTAATGATCCCAATATTCATAAGTACAATTTTCGTCCTAGTTTTTCAGGACCAATACGATGGGAATCAAACAAATAATAATAATAACATACTTTTCTCTATTATAACAGTTGAATTTTATGAAACTATAAAGGAACATATAGAAATTTCATAATAAAAATAGTTTCATTTATTTGAGCAATAATTGCTATTGTGTCACTTGGAATTACATAATATTCCAGCATTTTTATAACTGCATTTTTTTGAGGAACATGATCCTTTACAGATGCATCTTTTAATACCTTGTCCACCAGTAAGGGATTGCATTGCTGTAATTTCTCTTACCGATTTCTCAACATCTTGAGGAACATCTTCGTATGATATAAACTTTTGTCCGCAAATGGCGAATTCATGTCTAGAATAAGATTGTTTTAAAACTCTCTGTTCCTAATTCATATAAATTGTTTTCGTCATCCCTGGACAAAAATCTATTTTTCATCAGTTGAACATATTTTGAACCTTCTGACCACTTGGTTACATTACTGGCACTTGCGATTTCATATTTTGTATGCTCACATTTACCAAAACGACATGGTCATTGTGAATCCAATCAACATTTCCCTTATTTGAAATTGTAAATGTTAGTTGAATGCACATTACCCAAACGAGGAGGCAAATGTGCACATTTACCTGAAAATGTGTACGTTTGCCGCAATATCTACTTTTACCGTAACAGATACACTGGTGGCTCAGCTATACTTGATGTCTTATAATAGTCAGTTAGTTTGGCGCATATTTGGCAATACAGTTAATTAAAACCAATAATACCTTGAGCATATCAAAAATAACAAATACACGATTTTGGTGTTAGATCAGGAATGTTCAAATTGGCATGTGGTTCATGTCACGCCCATAGGTCAAACTGGAAGAACATTCAAATTACGCATAAGAGAACACTTAAACTGTTTCCTGAATAAACAAATGAATTTGACGTATGCTACTCACCTCCTTTCAGAGGTACATGAGTCCAATTATTAATTCAAAATTTTTTATTTCCAGTAGAAAGGTTTGAAAGTTGACATTCTGGAGAGTATGGAAATCAATGAGTACCAGAATTCCAAATATCTAATGAACGATCAAATTGGGTTGAATAGCTGCCCGTTACTAAATATGTTCTCAGCAGATAATCATACTTTGGCGCCCTAGGATAATCAATATTCAATATCAATTGATTCATTTACCCAATTTCCACATAATTTTTACTAGGGAATGAGTATTTTTACCTGTATTCACCTGCTTTTACAAGTTACTGAAATGATTGTATCCAGTATTCAGGTATTAAAAACTAGATTGGAAATGATTATCTAATCAGACAATAGATCAATGTTTTCATAATAATAAATGTTTCAATCTTAAAGAAGTTAATCAAATCTTGTTTTAGAAAACCATTTTATAGTCGCGGTTTTATAAATAGTGAAAATCAAAATAAGTCTCATTAGTAGGTTTTGAAATCATTCAAGTTTCCAATTCCTAAATTTCGTACACGGCTCAGTGGAATTACACTGCTTCAGAATATTTTGAAATTTAAAACCTTTGCCCAGATATTTTGTTCAAATCCAAACGATGAACTCAAATGAATTCTTTCAAGAGTATGTGATATTTGAATTACTACGTGGTCTGAACCCAAATAGCCTCCATCATCCATATCATGATCATAAAAGTGATATAGGAATGTAGGCTTTCACGGATGGCGTCAATGTTTTGGTTGGTTTCAACTTCAACTGTGGCAGTCATCTTCAGTGGCGTGGTCGAAGTATTATTCTTGACGTGTCAACTGTAACTGAAGCATTCATTTTTGCCGTGTCATTTAAAGTGCTGATTTCCCGCGCACTTTCTGTAATGGCGGGTTCGCGGTTACTTCCCGCGCGATTTGGGTAACTTGGCTTCGTTTTGGCGCTTTTCAATGCAGTGTGCCAGATCTTTGGTATATATGTTCTTCCTTCTTTTCTGTTGAAGTTCTCTTGGTGTTTATGTATTTCTATGGCTTCTAAATACATTCTTGTTGAAGAATGATTCAACGTTGTTAGCCTCCCGGTATTTTCAAAAATGATCTTGTGTTCCCCGTCGGACAGAGCAGGCCTTTCGGTCTGTACCAATCGGAAACTCCGCTTGTGCTCGACTATAAGGGTACTAATGCGTCTTTTCATCTGACCCCTATAAACTTCACCTCAGTTGCATTGAATCCTGTAAACTCCCGCTGATTTGAGTGGATCTCGGCTGTCTTTTGCTGATCTCAGATACTCCTATATTCTCTTCGTTGGTTTGAAGACAGTGTTGATTTTCTCCCTCGTTAGAAGTTTCACGACTCGGTTGGTGACACCTTCTAAGTATGGCAGATAGACAGTGCCTTGGGGTAGATCTTCACTGGTGTTTCACTTCTTCTCTCTTGGAGACGTAGCACGGATTATGTTTTTTCTGTCGTAGCCGTTCTCTTGTAACAAATTTGTTTCGTCGTGTTTTATTTCGTCGTCGACGTCCCTTTCTTCACATATTCTCAAAGCTCTTTTCACTAGGGTGTTGATGACGGCTCGTTTCTGTTTTGGATGATGGTTGGATCCCTTATGTAGGTATCGATCTGTGTGTGTTTCCTTCCTGTATACCTTATGGCCTAGTTGATTACCTTCCTTGTACGAACCCCCCATCATAGAAATGACACGACAGAAATGACAGCTTCAGTTTCAGGTGACACGTCAAGAAGAGGACTTCGACCACGTCACTGAAGATGACTGCCGCAGTTGCAGTTGAAACGTTTGGAAATTATAACCAAAGAAGACCACGGCAAAACCCGGAAATCAACCAAAACATAACAGTAATATTGGGAGATATACTAGGACTTCAGAATGATTAATAAAAATTGAGGGAAATGATCATGTGAAAATTGAAAAGTCATCCATTAAATTGAAATAGGCGTGGTTTTCGATGAACCTGTCAAAATTTTACTTGACCGGTTCAGTACGTCCTGATAGAAGTTCGTAATACTTTATACAGTGTATTTCTTTAATGCCCCCCCTTTTTTNTTAACAGATTTTAAATAGAATTTCACTTCAAAATAAAGTATTCATGCATTAATTTCATTTTCCTAAATTTCAATTTTTTGTATTGACTCGTTCAAAAATTAAAACGGGGGGACTTTGAAAAATGAACTGCCATAAATAAAGTAATTTGTAGGTTATAAAAAAAGTTGTTATTAAGACGTATACTTTTTGCGACATCCCGAGTTATTTTTCTTGTTACTCTTACAAAAAACCTCAGTCAAGTTATCCTTACTCATATCTTGAATATATAATTCCGGATAAAACAAAGAAACCACTCTAAACAAAATAACCAATAAACAGATGACTAACTGGAAATTGTGTACATTAGCATCTAAGCCATTAAATATGTTTCGTTACCTTTCAAATTACTTTGCCAAATTACTGAATCACCAAGGTTCTTAGAGAAATAAAAAAAGAATTGTTTATAAATTAGCAATGTCATTGACAGTAATCCTATTAGCGCTATTTAAAAATTTTCTTCCACATGATGAATATATGAAGTAGGTCATGCTCGTTATGCTTGGATAATATTTGGGAAGGTAGAGTAATTTAATATCGATTCAAGTTTTCAGAAGTGTAACTGAAACTGTACCTATATCACGTTGATACATTTTTTTGAAGGAGTCCAGTCAAGTATTCTGGGAAATGTGACAGCATTCGTGAAAATAACTGAAGAAGCATTTTGTCAGGTAACCGAACTATTTATTGATAAACCATCAAAAATATCCAAATATCAAAAATATCCTAGGATTCAGAAAAAGTATTTAGCATTATATCTGTAATTAGAAAATGGTTTTCAACAAATTAGTTTTTGATACGATTCATGTGTGTGGGACAAATTTGATTTTTTCCCAAAATATCATTTACTTTCAATGGAACCGGAATTATTCCATTCAATCGAAAAAGCATCTCTATATTATTACTGTCCTATAAAATATATTTCATTTATTGTTTTAGTGAACTTCACATGATACTGTTCAAGGTATCATTAAAGGTTATAGAAATTGAATAATTTATTTGTTATTGTCGTGAATGGATAGATGTGGATTTAAACATGTAGAGCGTATAATATGTGATGACTTTAATTTCAGAGGAAATGTTTCTGTATCGCACTCAATTTTCTAGAAAAAATAAGTTACTTCCTGTATGCCCATAGCCATGAAACAAAATTTTAGGATACGAAAAAATTTTCTTTTATTTATCCACAGAAACTGCGTAGAAATGAAATACTAAAATGAATCTCAAGCCCTATTTACTTTTTCTTCACCTTATATCTCAAGTAGCAAGTGAATATTCAAAATATATTATTTGATTTGAATGTGTTCATCTGATTCATACCAATATTATTCAGACTTGATTTCAGAATTGAATAAATTGAAAAGGGATATTTCAGGACAGATAAGTTTTTTAGTGGTGAACAAAAGATGTTAGAATTTCATAAAGAAATCCAGAAGGCAACAAAGATTTCCATATTATATGTTATAATAGCAATTATGTATCAAGTTGAGAACGAAAATACTAAATAAGTCTATAGAACAAAACAAACAGTTCAAGTAAATGGAGAGAATACGGAAGAATACGAGAAAAAGAACAGTAAACTCACAAAAAACCATAAAACATCAGTCTATATATAATCAACACAATTGAAATGGAACGGAAAAATCATATAAAAGCAGTGGAAAAACAAATTTTAAAAAATTACTGGAAAAATGAAAATGGACAAGATGAAAAACCAGGAAGCGACATAACAGAGAAATTAAGAACTATACTAGACACTATTGAAAAAGACTAATGGGATGATTTGATAAGAAAATGCCAAAATGATATAATGAGAGAATAGATGAACAAAAAAATATCTGAGGAAAAAGGAGTGAGACCAAAATTGAACCAAAATAAGTGAAGATGGTCACCTTATAGTGAATCTAAATGAAAAAAGATACTTATTTTGTCAAGAATAACTGTTTTGGCAAATCCACAAATTTGATAAAAAATCTATCCCGACAACTCAGTCGAAGAATACGATAAACGATTATGTAATTTGATTAAAGCAATATCTATTGAAATATTGGCGATCATTGAGTCAACAAATGTTGTGTACATTCAAACTTTATCTCGAATTTAGCGTACGAAAAACAAGAAGTGGGTAATGACAAAATAAATAATATATGTCACCAATATATATATTTATCTCATCCCAAATCAATTATTTTTCTTATCTCTTCGAAGAACTGAATGTAAAAATATATTGTGATACTTGCTTCGACAAGTATCATGAACGTCTTCATTTATTTTCAATATATAACAAAAAATATTGAAGTTGTAAGGCTTTCCAAAAAATTCTGCATATAATTTTTATGGGAAGTACGAAAAGTTTTTGTAACCGTCAAGATACCGTCGTTTATTTTGAGTGAATTTCCAACGTTTCGGCACGCTATGAGTGGTCCACAAAACTTCTGTATTCCTCAAAATGAACGATTGTTGAAAATCTCGAAAAACGACAAAATTGTATAGCTAACATAAACCTCCCAGATTATTTGAACAGACATTGTTGTTACCAAATCAATATTTTTGTTTCTGAAATACACACATCGGAAAAGTCTAGGGATATTTTTATAACATACTAAATATCATAAAAATAAATGCATGAGGTCGTTTAATTTCGATTTGAATTGGTACACTCGACCACCCTGTAGATTTCTATGGGTTGAACAAAGCCTGCAAAAACGGTAACTAATCTTTCATCAAGTTTTTATCAAATCAATATTTTTATTTCTGAAATATATAGAACAGGTTCGAAAGGTTTTCAAACTGAATTGAATTTCTATAAAGAACTATTGAGAATGTAATAGGCGACTGAAAAAATTTTTCAAGTCAAACACAGCCGGTTTCAGGAACAAACCATGGTGCGAGAGGAATGGTAACACTGTTCGGGATCGTATTTTTCGAAAGTCAAGTTGATTATCAATGAAAAAGTAAATAGTTTTTCTTCAATTTTGGGCCTTTGTAAATGATAAAATATGAGTTTGTGGGATATTGAAAAGTATTGTTTGATAAAATGTTTCGAGTTTTAAGTGAATGTGTTGGATAAACTCATATTTGTTTTTTCTGTGATGGGCACACTATTTTTTTCTTCAATACTATGCAATTATTGATTTTTTCTGTTTCAAAAATTATTTACATTATACTATAGTAGTTAGCATAGTTGTTGAAAATTAACTAATGAAATATGGAATATTTCGTTACATTTTTAAAGTTTTCAAGTAAAAATTTCAACTTTGACTTGTTCGAACATCAAATTTGTTCTTATTATAACTTCTTTTACCTCCCAGAAGTTAAAAGGTGTTTCCAAATAAAACCAGTATACAACGTTTCATTGGAGTAAAACTTTGAAGCCAAATCCATAAAAAATTTAATATTTCATAAGAAAAAATATCGTTTTTACTTTATCAACTCAGTCTCAATGGGAGCTCACGCTGGGGACACACACTGTACATTGAAATCGAAATAATCATCTTCTCTCTGATTTGAAATGTTTTTTTGTGGAACTCGTGACTGATATGATGTTTATAAACTTCTTTCATTCCTCAGTTCGGATGCTCTGTTCATACTTTATTAACGGGTATAAAAATAGTGGAAATTTATAGCGAGTTTCGGAGCATTCTGGATAATGTTTTGTAAATTTGACTCATGCATTTGGCAAACTTTCAAATCGCATCGAGATATTTTAACAGCAAGGAATGTGATCAGGAAGTTCAGCTGAACCAAAATATTTTATTTCGGTTTCTTGGAACGGCAGTAGTTCATTATTCTACTAACGGACAAATTCTAGAAATGTTCTGTGTAGTTTACGAAAGTTTCTTAGAATTATTAAAATCCGAGAGAAAGTTATTCTTGTTCGCAACCTTCATGAAAAGTATCCAAAATACATTTTTTGATATCAAAATTCATTTTGTCAAAAAACCTGGGATGAATGTTATACAAATTCTGTTTGAATTTAGTCATTATGAGCCCCATTGTACACCCTCCCGAGGAGTGTTCCTCCTAGGTCATCGTTCATCCTGTCCTTTCCAGGAAGATGGACAGGTCACTTGGAGACATCTCCTTTATATCGGCAGGTGTAGGCCAAGACTCGCCGAACATACTCTTTTATTGACGATAACTCCGGGCACTCGCATAGGACATGCCTGACAGTCTCATCTTCCTGTTTCCACATTCTGCATAGAGGTGTGTCCACTAGCTCCATATTATGGAGGTGGTTCCTTAGTTGACAGTGGCCAGTCAGAAATCCTACTATTAGGCGTAGATTTTTCCTGGTCATCGCTAGATATTTCTTCGGCGCCAGCTTTCCAGGGTCGCCCAGGGTAATCCTGCCAAGATTGCAGCCTTTGATTCCATCCCATCTCTTAAGGGAAGAAGTCGAAGTCATCAGGAAGTAGGTGCCACTGGGTTCTGAAATTCTTAGTCCAGCCGCTTCATTGGCTAAAGAGTCGGCAATGCGATTACCTTTACTCCTGTCGTGCCCTTTAACCCACCTCAGGATAATGTTACTATCTACCGAGGCTTTGGCTAAATCTTGGTGGTACTCTAGTACTAGCCCAGAGGTAACACGTTGTCTGTTCAAGGCTAATAGGGCTTGTCTGCTGTCAGTGCAGATTGTTATGTTTTTGCCAGAAATTCCTTTCCTGGTTATTTCTTTTGTGGTGATTGAGATACCAGCCAGTTCTGTTTGGACCACGCTGGTATTTTTTCCCATTCCCCTCTCAATCCTTAGGCTCAGTGATCTGGAGTACACTCCACATCCTGAGGCTTCTTTGGTTTTTGAGCCGTCTGTATATATGCGTATTGCATTTGTAGCATCTGACTCTGTGTTCTATTTTATTTGTTTCTTGTAGGGTTTATTAAACACAAACCTGGGTTCAATTGCATCACTGGTTGCCTGCAGCAGATGTTGCGCAGTAAGCGCTTCCCGCAATAAGCCCAGCCTCAATTGGCCCATTCCTACTTCGAGGTTTACACCAGGCATGCGCAATCGTAACATGGTCATTAACGCAACCTCTTTAACGTATAGGTTCAGAGGGGTCAGACCCATAACTTGATATTAATCTTGGAAAAAACCATTATTGGTCACATTTCTGAGACAAAACCTGCTTTAAAATTATTACTACCTTCAATCTGTTGTCTAGAAGTACCGTTCAGAAATCTCGATTCCCTAGATTTGATGTACTATTAGTCTTGAAGAGTTTCAATCTCTTTCAAAAGTTCTCATTAGTTATGTTAAAGGCATTTTTTTTTAGATAAACCAAATCATTTCTGCTTAGGGATTGAAAATTCTCTTTGACCAAAATATGTGTATATGTAAGTGATATATTTATCAGTGGATGGAGTCATCATGTTTCGTAGAGATTTCATTGTAATGACACATCAAGACATTCAGTTTAACTTTTGTTCATTGATTGTCTTACATCTATGAATACTGCATTTCAGTGTCATCAAAAAATCACGCTGAAAAATTGAAACTGATAAATATTCTGAAAAATTGAATGTGAACTGACAAATGGTTGAGATTTCGTAGAAAAGTTGTTTATTTTAACGAGATCCACCACATAGTTAGTTTTTGTATTGTTCTCAGCAACTTCACTTAGCGCCCTAAAAGCTAGCTTAGATGCATCGATATAGAAAATATGTTTAACATATGTTTTTCCGTTAACCAGCTATCGCAACCCTCAGAAGTCGAAACTTGTGCGAGCTAAGGACTAACGAGGTCATATCTTTCATCGTGTGATTCCTAAATATCTCGAAAACTATCACCTCCAGCGTTGTTGAAGAAGTGTACTTTTTTTACTTGGAAAAGGTGTGAAAATTAGGTTTCTTCTTGAAAAGTACCAAAAGTTTACTATCAAAAAAGTTAGGGCGATTTGAAATTGATACAAACATTTTATTTACCACAAAAAAAAACTCCGGGTACCAAATTTCGTGCAAATAACAAATTTTTTGAAGTTATTTCAAAAAATTGAGTAGAACTGGCCTATACTTGATGAAACTCCATATTGAAACTTCTTTTGCCAGTGGATCTCTGATTGGCCTAAATCAAGAAGGTACTTTTTTGTAATATTGAAGAAGCGAAATCTTCGAAATTAATACCTAGAATTATTTTTTGAGTTCATTAGTGCATGTATCAATGTTTTTGACAGATATTGATTGAACAATGAAAATTTGAAGACAGTTTTTCGTAAACTGGAAAATAAAGGAGTTAGGGGAAATCTCATTTATTTAGAATAATATACTATTTCATTGAATTTATCAGATAAATCAAAATGCAACCATTAGACAGTAACAGTAAAATGACATACAGTTTTCATATGCCATTTCAACACCATATTTTACACAAGTGATTAACTATTACTATTCACGAAAAAATGAAAGCTGACTCATTCTTCTAAATCAAACAACTCCCAAAATATGATTGACATAAGACCAATGAATTTGATGATAATTCACATTTCAAAACTCCTCTGACATCTGTCGAAGAAGTTGAGAAAGAAATAATCAGCAAAGGAATAACTGCGAATATCTTTGAAATTTTTTGTCTATTTCTGAAGAGGGAGGCAGATTTTGACCTCCGAAAAGTTAAGATAAGTATTGTATTATTTCTTAGCAATTTACGGATAAAAAGAACATTTTTTTTGTGAAAAATACTTTGATTTTACGCAGTAACTTATCGGGGTGAGATAAAAAGTTTGGCCTTTCTACACTTGTATAAAGTTCTCCATTATGATTTTCATATTATTTCATATTGTGGAAGATAAATACCTAAAAAAGGTCGGTAAAAAGCCAATGAATATATTACCACTATTTTCAATGTTCTTTTATTATAAAATTTATTTCAGAAAAACGTATTTCACAATACTGTATTTGAAATATAGCAATGTCAAAGATCACAGATGATATTTTTAGTTTCCATTATAATGTTTTGATATCATTAGACTTTTCGACGGTTATTGGAACTGTGAAATATACAGTGCATTTCTGAAAATTGAATGAAAAGGGGGATCTTATGATAAATCATTTTGAAGCTCTTGACGAATACTTCACAACCCTAGAATATGAAGTCAATAGCTTCAACACAATGGCGGAACTTTTAATAATTGTCTGAATACATTGACATTCAACTACATAATATGAGGTAATAAGCTTGAGGTCAGTTCAGAAGATGCTCGAAATGTTTGCCTTGAACTTCTTGAGCTTTCAAATTTGTTTTAGACGCTGTGTTGCCATATTTTAAACAATTTCCTCAATTTAGGGGAAACGCAAATTTGGAATGTCGTGTTCATTAAATTTTTGTGAAAAAAATCATAACTCAAAAATCTTACGTGTTGGGAAGTGTTTACTATCATTTTCGCATTTAGGTACCAAACATTAACAACAAACATTTAGGTACAAACATTACAGTCGTAAATTGGCTGTAAACTAGTGTAATTGATTATTTATGTGATTACTGTAACTATTCAGGAATAGTTATTTTGTGGCCACTTAACTGTTATTTTATTTTCCAACTGTTCTGGCGTACTCCGAAATAGCTGTAGTATACGCCTGACCTACAATCCCACAAAATCTGAAGCGAAGTAACGTGGATGTGGTGAGTTTTTTTATTGATTTATCCCTTAGCTAATATAAACGATGATCTGGTTATTGGGAATGTTCGGTTAAGTTCAGAATTGAATTCAGAGGATACTCGAAAAATTCAGTATCAAGAAACACATGAAACTTTCATTCTGAATCAATCCAGGAATGTAAAACTGATGATAACATCTTTTACATTAATGACATGAAAATATACATTGAAAAATTTTAACGTACGAATCTGAATCATCATTGTGATGAAGTAGCATCTAAAATTAGCAGATTCTATTCATACTTCGGCGTCCATTTCACAATCTGCTCGAACACTTTTCCATCAGTATGGGGCCATGCACCAAAATACCCCATATAAATAGATACATCGGATATTTATTGGATGAACGTGCCTGGTTCACTTTCTCACATTCCGTATTCTTCAATCACGATATTAAATACTTTGGAATTCATTCGGTATGAATTATTTGTGTTTTGACTTGGTGAGGATGTAAAACGAAGTGAGTTATTCTTAATGATCTGAAATGCTTAGCTTGTTGGAGAGTTGCCATTCTGCATTATACCGTTAGTTCACACAAGTTAACATCTGATCCAGATGACCAAGAAATTAGTCCCGGAAGTTTTGGAAATTGATTCATTGATAGATCGAGCCATTCCTAATTACTTTTGATGACTCAATACCAAGAGTGGTTGATAATAATACTGTTTATTCATCATTTGAAATAAAACATACAAATATATCGATACAAAATAGTTATTTATGTATCAAGGGAATTAGGAGGGCCTTAATTACCGATGGCAAAGTTTGCTAACACAGAAGTCAGCTCGTCGAAAAAAAAAGTTGGAATAGAAAAATTTCACCGTTTAATTTACTTTCTACAAACTTTTCAGGATGTTCTTGGATATCATCCCAATATTTCCCTAGAGTTGGACCTCATCATATTCCCATCAAGTCTTCGAAATATATCTTCAGAAATCTGAAGTTGATCCAAAACATTTAATAAATTTGAAGGGTTTCATACTTCTTATGAATTCTCATACCAGGTTTTGACTTTCTTCTCGGAAACGTTAGGGATTCATGAACATTTTTCAGAGATTCAACTTTCTTGATTGCTTAACCTTCATATTCTCAAGAGCCACGTTCAGCAGGAACCTTTGAGCAAAATACTGCAGTGGCAGTCGCTTCCATCGCATTGCCGCTTTTACCTGCAATAAATCCAAGTCGAAAAAGGGAATTGTATCGATTTAAGCCGGCGCGATAGTTGTTCTCTTATTTTTGAACCCTCAGCAACACTGCGTACTACAGAGTAACAGGTCGGGGTAGGTCGAGCTACTACGTAGCAGGTCACGCTAGGTGAACTACCCCAGGTGAAACAGCCCGGGAAATTGTGATATTGCGTTCTAGATGAGCAGTAAACAAAATAAACACAGTTGATTGCATTTCATGCATCAAATGCTTCTAATTCAATATAATGATAATTAAAATATACTTTATTGTCATTAAGAATAAATCTTGTGGACAAAGCTTGTGAAAAATAAATACAAATGATCTAGAAATATAAAATGTGAATATAAAGACACCTACAAGAAAGTAAACTTAGAACATACACTATAGTTCAACGCCGAAATTTTGTATCAACATGGTTGTGTACAGACTTGTTTAAAAATATTATCAACACTTATATAATAGACATATTACATATATACTTACATATAATATTACATAAATAAACACAACCATTGCACCAGACAATCAAACATTTATATCCAAACAAGAATATAAACAAAAATCTCAAATAATCTAAATTCAAATATGCACATTTTTTCACGTAAATTTATCATTATACAGTGTGTCTCACTTCTCATGCGTAATATTCGAGGTAGAATGATGAAACTCTCAGGACTGATGGAAATGCTCAAAATGCACCTACCACCTGAATGGGGTTGGCCAAAGTGATATACAATGTCCGACACTCGCGATGGAACACCCGATTTTTACGGTAAAACATATTAGGGGGCAAAATAGGCTCAAAATTCCTTCAGATTGGTGATCAGGACTATCAACTTACTACGATTACACTTTTTTCTTGAAAAAATTTCAGTCCTGAAAAATCCGAATTTGTTTCACTTCTCATGGTAACACCCCCGTATCTTCCGTAATAATTGAAGTAGATTTTTTTTTTGGTTTTGACATGAGAATATTAACGAAATTGTTTAAGAGAAACTCGACTTTTGTTTTCACATAAATAATTTATTTTTTATTTTTTTGTCAGGAAAGTTATTCCTTCTCAATAAGATAGAAAATGGTAATTTTGTAAGAGGAACGGAAACATGTAATCAGTGAGGTTTTGGGATGGTTAATGTTAGTTCATATTCTCATTTTCCCATTATTTAAAAAAACAAGGATATTTTGTGGCGAAAAATGTTATGTAGTTCAAAATTCTTTTGAAGTACTACTTTCAAAATCACATTCTCAATTAAAAAACAAAACAATCAATTTTCAGGAAAAAAGTGTATTCGTAGTAAGTTGGTAGTCCTAATCACGAATCTGAAGGAATTTTGAGCCTATTTTGCCCCCTAATATGTGTTACCGTAAAAATGGGATGTTCCATCGCGAGTGGCGGACAGTGTATATCACTTTGGCCAACCCTATTCAGGTGGTTGGTGCATTTTGAGTATTTCCATCAGTCCTGACAGTTTCATCGTTTTACCTCGAATATTACGGAAGATACGGGGGTGTTTCCATGAGAAGTGAACCACACTGTAGAACTCTTGCAAATTATAATAGGGTCTATAGCCAAAAATGTTTTTACTCTTATTCTAAACATTTTGTTGGTCAAATTTGCCTGTCTTATATCTGAGGGCAAGTGATTTTGATCTTGACCACATTGTAATTAATGGAATTCCTGACCAAATTTGTTAAAGGGATTGGCAATTTCAACGTGGTGGAACGGGTGCTATAAGAATGGTATGAAGCCTCAAATAGGGAGTTATTTTTGTAAATGAGGGGAAATTATTCCAAAATGAACAAAGCAATCACTGTTAAAATCTTTTGCTCAACGCAACGATTTAAAACTCACTCGTTGAATATTTTTTTATTTCTAGAAGTTATGCAAAATACAATATTAAAAATAGTTTTTAAGAAAAATAGAAGGTATTTAACTGAAGACCTTCACAAAGAAACTGGCTTATTTGGTGTAAGAAAACTCTATACCTATCAATGCTTAATATGAATGCAAAATACCTCCACCTCTCAGATAAGTCATACTTTCAACACACGTTCTAAATCTAAGCAGAAAATAAATTTCCCCTCTGTAGACTAACACATACACAAGAACTGAGATCTATCTTGAGGCTAAACATAAA
Source organism: Leptinotarsa decemlineata (assembly GCF_000500325.1). NCBI lineage: Eukaryota > Metazoa > Arthropoda > Insecta > Coleoptera > Chrysomelidae > Leptinotarsa > Leptinotarsa decemlineata. The sequence goes on from NW_019290456.1 coordinate 115,956, forward strand.
TAGTACTAAAGTACTCTCTTTTAAGTTTTTATTCAACTCCAAAGTAGAAGGTTGTGCTGAACATATGATTCTACTATTCAAAATGTCCAAACAAATCAACAAGTACAAGTACTATTAAATGCTACTGATGAAACTATTGTCCTAAATTCCATCACCTATTGAATGCTGAAGCAGTTGATGTTTATGTCAAAATTATTCTGAAATAGTGACTGTCGAAGTAAAATTTTGTATAGGCTGCACCCTTCGATTTTGAAAAAAGAGTTGGGTGTAGACTACGAATACGACAAAAAATTAGTGCTCCCCCTTATTTCTAGAGTTACAGCCCTCCAAAGTTCCGAAAACTGCAACTTTTCAACAACCATACAAACTACAGAAAACTACAATTATTTATTCCACACCTCCACATCTTATTTCACTTTGTTTCAAAATTTACAGTTTAACAATCAACATTCTCCCAATAATAAACTTGATTCAACAATGGATTAGTTTTCTGGTGATATCTATTCATTTTAAGGTTATATACTGGTGACATTTCGGAAAAAATCTGAATTAATGTCCATTTTGACGTGGGTGATTTATAAAAATCCTAAACGCGAATTTGAACGAAATCCCAATTGAAGATCTCAATAATGAAGACAAAAACATTTGATCTCAATTTTAAACATTGATAGTAATCAGGTTATCGTTCATCCTGTTCTTTCCAGGAAGGTGGACAGGTCACAAGGAAACATCTCCTTTATATTCGCAGGTGTAAGCCAAGACTCTCTGAACACACACTCTCTTTGGCAACCTTGAGGTGTCTCACGGTGACCTCCGCGAAAATGTTGGAAGGTGCAGCGATATTACTGTCGTTGCGCGGCTTCTTCAACCTTCTTGGGGTTCCCTCCCTCTTGGCGCCCGCCGCAGGAAGTGCCCTTGCTGTTGGAGGTGGAGTGGGGAAGGAGGAGGGTGCACTTATAGTTGCTACCACTCCTGCTTTCTTCCCTCTCTTCCTCCTTTTGGCCTCGGCGCCGCAAATGCACTTACGCCTTGGCCTTTGTATTACATTACGAGGTGATCTGCTATGTCCAGCCTAATTCCAAGCGGTAGATTAGGGTGGACCGTTCTGTTCATCCCCAGCTTTAGATTGAGGTGAGCACTTCTGTCCAGCCTCGGGACTGGTTTTTGTTGTTTCTGTTTTTGTGCTTGTTTCATTAATGTGTATTCCCACGAGTAGCAAAGGAACAGTTGGTCACCTCTGGCAAAGCTTCGCATTACCAGAGGTAGGCTGATTGCAATGAGGTTTCGCCCAGTTTCCCAAGAAGATTCTTTGTAACCGCATATTATCCTGCGGCCATTCAGCTGACGGCACGATTCCTTACACCTTAGCTTGGATATGCTGGTCCACGATGGCATGTTTGCAAAGGCTTTTGAGGAGTTTCAGTTCCCCTCACCCTACTTATTTCTACCACTGACCAGGAGTCCGGTGATCCCGTCCGTAAGGCCACATTGGCTTCCTGGACAGTGCCTTCAGTCCCCTGGCCGTTCCCCTATCCGTCACCTGGGGACGCGCCCGATAGGTAGCCAAGACCACGGGAAATGCTTCTGTTTTCCTATAGGTTATATTATGGAAAAAAAAGGCTGAAAAGTTGAAACTTTCGAAACTTTCAAGGACTGTGAGGTTTCGCCCAGTTTCCCAAGAAGATTCTTTGTAACCGCATATTATCCTGCGGCCATTCAGCTGACGGCACGATTCCTTACACCTTAGCTTGGGTAGGCTGGTTCATGGTGGCATGTTTTGCAAAGGCTTTTGAGGAGTTTCAGTTCCCCTCACCCTACTTATTTCTACCACTGACCAGGAGTCCGGTGACCCCGTCCGTAAGGCCACATTGGCTTCCTGGACAGTGCCTTCAGTCCCCTGGCCGTTCCCCTATCCGTCACCTGAGGACGCGCCAGATAAGTAGCCAAGACCACGGGAAATGCTTCTGTTTTCCTATAGGTTATATTATGGAAAAAAAAGGATGAAAAGTTGAAACTTTCAAAACTTTGGAGGACTGTAACTCCTTATATAGGTATGCTACACATTTTTTCAAAATCGAATGGAACAGCCTCCCCAGAATTTTACCAGTTCTGAGTGTTCCGTTTGAAAAATTAGAAAAATGTGTTTTATAGTTTCCATTCACCCAAAATAAAAAAAAAAAGATATCGGTCAAATAATTATACGATTATGAAAAAACTACATTTATGAAAAAAAAATTAACAATACCATTTTTTTTGTGTAATGAAAAACTCTCATTTTTTTTTCATTACATGAAACATTCTAATAAGACATTCTAAAATTCTTTGGGAAAGAAAGGTTTCGGCTTTCTACTTCTCCATGTTTTTTTTCAAATGTGGGAATCATCCAGATTGGTGCTAAAGAGGCAATAAGGTAAGTGTCTGATTCCCAAACATCGGATACCTACCTGTGAGGATAACAGTATTCCATGTGAGTGAAATGTGTCCTCTTTCATTTACTATACATATTGCGTACCAACCCTGTGAATGATATCTGATTCAATTCCATAACGAGTGTTTGGAATACAAACTAAATATAGAGAAATGTTTTTTGCATAATTCATTGTTGATATGATAGTAGCTGTCTTGAAAGTATTTTTCATTCGTGTAATTCAATATGAATGCATAGCCCACTGACTAATATGTGGGCTATGCCCACTATAGAAATGAAGATGAATATTTCTTTACTGACTGTCTTTCAACATAGCCCTCTGACTAATAAGAAAGTTTTTCTTCCTTATTCAGAGGAATCGGGCAAATTTCTGATATGCAGTTGGTTAGTACCTCGTCCACTAGATGGAGTGACATTTTTGATGTTTGCTCCAACTTAAGACGAGGATTGAAATACTCTGAAAGAATTTCGATTTTCAATTTGGACGCGGAAACGACTTCCATAGCAGAGACAGGCATACCAACCCACCGGAAGAAAACCCCGGAGGTCCCAGGATGGCCAACCCCCAGGACAAACGAGCAAGTCCTGCCAACTCAAACAAGTTCGGATACGAACCCGAACAAGAACCAGACAAGCCCCACGACACCGCCACCGATAGTCGTCCAAGACAGCAAACGGTGGAACGAAATATCCAAAGGCCTCGAAGCCCGGAAAATCGGGTACAATAAGGCGAGGCTTACAAGGGATGGCATATACATCCACACCAACAATGAAGAAGAATGGCGCAAAGCCACAAGATACATGGAGGAATTCCGCCTGGAATTCCTCCATGTATCCATGTGGAGAAAAAGAAAGTGGCAGCAGACCTGAAAAGACAGGGATTCGACGTGATCGAATGCCACAGGATGTCTTCCAGACGCACAAGGCATACGCTGCCTCTATTCTTGGTAAAAGTGCACAAAAGCCAAGAAAAAATCTTCGTACTGAGAACGTGAGTAAACCTGATAGTTCGGGCGGAGCCGCAAAGAATAAACAAAGGAGTAGTAAAACAGTGCCACCGACGCCAATACTTCGGGCACGCTCAGAGATGCTGCCACGCAACCGCGCGTTGCGTAAAATGCGGAAAACAGCACGAAACCAGGGACTGCCAGAAAGAGCGAGAAGCGCCAGCCAAATGCGCAAACTGCCTGGGAGCGCACCCGGCAAGTTACAGGGGATGCAGGATGTTCCCCAAATCCAGGCCCTCACAAACAGGAGAATACAGGCCTCGACAAGCGGAGAGTCAGAGGCCCCGGCAGCAGCCAGCTCGAAGGAAACCAGCACCGAAGGCGCAACAAGCCGGAGGAAACGAGATGGTCCAAATTTTAGGGAACCTAACGATTGAGCAGCAAAAGATCGCGCATGCGGTCTTAGCCGCCTTAATACAAGCACCCGGACGACAGTAATGCCTGCACGAGTCCCGGACATACTACTAGTAGGATCATGGAACATAAACGGGTCCATAGAAAAGCGGAACGAGCTACTGGAGCAACTTTGGAATATTCCCACATTTTTCATATAATGAGTGAGAAGAAGAAAGCCTTTTCAAAAAGTCAATCTCACCTAAATACACACCCTTTTCAATCCACCCTATAATTCGTTACTAAATTGTTTTTTGTTTCTTGCAACTTAGTGAACGTTAAAAAATATCAGTATTTTCTTTCAACTTGCGACTTTTAGCACAAGTTGGATGATACGCGGTCAAAATCAGTCATCCGACCCAAGGGGCTCTAACCATCGTTCCAAACATCGCTCGGTTTAATGAGTGTCCATGATACATTCAATCACATTGCGTTTTCTCAAACGCCGTTCTCATTTTATTCCTGCGTACTATTAACAGTCCTCCTTATTCCAATTCAACACGCAATCTCGTTTAGCTGAGGGGTCAGTACCTAACAGCTGCTTGATAATGACATTCGAGTGTTCAACTGGAGTATTGATAAAGCCTTATAATTTGCATAAGGGTGTGGTGTTTTCTTTTCATACTTTGATGAATGAAAAAACCCTACCTTCTAGAACAAAAATGACCTGTAATTGATTGAGCCATATTTTTGACAATGTACAGGTTTTATCATAAGCACATTGAAATATTCGGGTGACGTATTCCTGAGACAATTTGAAAAAAAAACTCCATAAACGTGTGCCCGGAAACGTTTGGTTTTGGAGATACAGGGTGTTGAAATTGAATTTTTTTGTTCGTTTTTTAAAAATAACTTTTGCAAAAATAAGTTATTTGCGCGAAATTTGGTACCCGGGGTACCAAATTGCGATGAAGGCGATCATTTTCAAAATATTTACAATGTTCTATATTGATGTATATTACTTAGCTCCTAGGGCGCTAAGTGAAGTTGCTGAGAACATTACAAAAACTGAGTGTGTGGTGGATCTCATCAAAATAAACAATTTTTTCCTATAAAATGTTTATCGAAAATTCATTCGTTTTCGAGATACAAATTGTTGATAACAGCAGCGATACAGTAACATAGTACTAGTAATTTATAATTATCAGTACAAATATTATCAAAAATATAATCATTGCCTCAAAATTTTCAATTACTTGTATTATTAACACAAATTAATGAATAATCATTTACTTCTATATCAATTTGCATAATAACATTGAACTGAATACTAACTTCATTATTTTTTGCAATTTTGCGAACATCCACGATACATCTACTGAATTATGTATGAGTACCATCCCACAGATAATTTATTTGCTTGTAAAGATCAAACCAATCTGAACTAGTTTAGTATAAATAATTCTTATTTGCACAATTTTTCACCATTCATTCAGTGTAGAACTCCTGTGAATAATATCTGATTTTATTTAATAACGAATGTTAGAAATACAAACTGAGTAGAGGATAGTGTCTTCTGTATAATTTAGTGTTCATACAAAATATTTGTTTCGAAAGAATTTTTCTTTCGTGTAATTCAATGTTTATATGAAAGTAGATGTTTCAGGAAGGCTTTTTCTTCCAGTATGTGTCTGAAAGTTACTTCTTTGCATGATCTACACATCCATGTAGAGTTACTTATTTTAAAATTGATTACTTCCTTCCTTTCTTTGGAAGATTCCCACATTTTTTTCTATCGAAATGGAGTAATAGAAAGTCAAAAACTTTCTTTCCCAAAAATTAGTCACTCCTACAAATATAACCCTTTCAATATAAACATAATTCAACTTTTTTGAATGAAACACCCTGTATTTTTTCATTCGTATGAAATGTTTTATCATTTAACTACATTTCTTATCGAAGGTTTACTATACGAAAAACAGATATTTTACAAAGTATATACAGTTTTATTAATTATTGTAACCACAAAAAATTCATTTATTTACGTCCACTTACTCAATATTAACAATAACGCTTGAATTCCTTATTGAATAGAGGAGTCCAAAAAATGTTCAAAATGGTGACCATTTTCTGCAACACATAATGTCAGTCTTTTTCAAATGAATTCTCTACACTTTCCAGCATATCCTCTGGGATTTCCCTGAAAGCTCTAGTGATTCTTTGTTTCATGTCTTCTATAGATATTGGAGGAGTTTGGTAGACAATCCATTTGATATACCCCCATAAAAAATCAATTTTGGTCAGGTCAGGTGATCTGAGTGGCCACGCCAGAGGCTCACCCGAACTTACCCATTTTTGACTGAAATCATCGTTGAGGCATTCCTGTACCTCAGTTTTAAGATGTGGTGGTGCACCGTCTTCTTGTTTCATTTCTATTCTGTTCTGTTCTATTTAAAGAAAATAACTTTGGTTAGCTACGCTTGGCTGAATCACCCAGTGTGCAAGAAAATTTTTAATGATGGTATTATCTATATGACTGCAAAAAAAATTGAGCAGTTCAAAAAAATGTTTCCTCCGATAGCAATGGACCGAGGAAATCTTGTTTTCCACCCTGTAGTTAGATTTGTAGCATGCACTTTAAATACATAGAAAAATATGAGTGTTCTAAAGGATATTACAAGAAACAGGCGTTGAGTAATTGCAGGATTGCACTTTGATGTTCATATTCTTCAAAAGTAAATATTCTCAAAAAGTAAATTTTGAAACTGACCCAAATTCATCATTCGTTAATTTAGATTGATTTTTTATATTTTAATATCAGATCGTGATGTTTACTTTTCAGCGGTTGGTAAATAAATATATCGCAATAAATAATTTCAAACATGTCACTAATTATAAGTTTTTTTTTTGGAAATTATCCTCTAGTCCTAGTGTGTTGGATACATCTCGAAAGCAGAGTTGAATTATATTCTCAGGTAAGTTTATACACGCTATTCAATTTGCTTATTTCATAAGATATTTGGAAACTTATTTGTTGCATATTTGCGTACTTTCCAAGTATGATTATTCAAAATATTTTTTAGACTATGTTTCGGAAAAAATATGCTCCCTTTTTTATTTTCATTAACATGTTTGTCATTTAAAAGAAGAAAACACTCTTCCTCCCTTTCTTCTGGCCATGAAAAGTTTCTATTTCACCTTTTTCACTGTTTTTTTCAATATCTTCGTCACGAAAAATATGGAGTCACAGAGCACTGTCAGGCTCATCGACGTTGATGAAAAGAATTAAGTAGTTCTTATCAGTTCAGTGAATTTTGAAAATACACACACATAAATCAAATATTTTCTCTGACGTTTGTTTTTTGAAAGAATCACTTTTCTATAAATGTACTTGTCTCGCAGCTTCAGATTTTCTTTAATTGTCAATTCAATATTTTTTTATCTATTATCTACATATCGTACGTATTTTTGTTTGTAAGTCACTTTCATTTTTCTCTTAAACTTTTATCAACTTATTTGAATATTCAAGTTTTTTTCACGAATACTATTTGGATTGGTCTTACGAGTATTTTTGTGTTATTTCTATATATTTTGTCAGAGAATGTACTTCAAACACGTTGCGTTGTTCTACGGCTGTAAAATAGGAATAATCAGCTCTTTTGCACAGTTATTGGATTCTATATAAAAAGAAGCAGCTAAGGGAACACTCTGACATTCATATTTATCAAACTAGAGGAGTTGAGAACTTCAAACCACCTCGCTATAGACTATCTGTTTCTCCCAACCTGAAATGATAAGAAAAATTGCCAGATAACATTGAGTACTCCAGTAATTATCAATTTACAAATAAAGTGAAACTCCTGCAACTTTCGTATTGTTCTCATAACATCAACGAATATATGCAGACATCGCTTCCAACTGAGTACTAATATACTATAACTCCCTTTTCTCATTATGTCTTATCCATCTTGACCTAAATTTTTTAAAATTATATAATACTCTTTATACATTGTCTGCCATCTCATCATTATCATTACCATGTATTTGCTGTTATAATTCTTCATGAACCAGTTAGGAATGACCAGCTACAAATATATAATCTATATACAGTGAGGACGTAAAATGTCCTCCCCCACCTTAACTTTTGAACGGAACAAGCTATCAAAGTTGGGTAAAATTCAGATAAAAAGGTACTACTTCTACTAGGTTTTGGCNAATATTTTTACTTAAATTACAACTTCAGAGATGTATATACGTGGCATACTTATGCATATAATGATGATTACAACTTTTACAACTTTTTGACTCGTCGTATCTCAGAAACGGTGGCTCTAAGAAAAAAAAGTATTGATACATTTTTTGTAGTGAATTTTATCTGAGGTTATTTTATGATAAAACTTACCGTTTTCCTGAAAATCACGAAAAACCTTTTTATTTCGAGATTTTTGACCTTTGACCTCAAATAAATTTTTTTTACAGGCATCGCAATCATTCAGAATTTCAAAATCTTATTTTTAACTATATTTTTAACAATTACACGCATTTGCAGCTTGTTGTAAATTTATGTACCTTCACTCTTATTTTTTAGTCTAATTTGACCGGACTAATATATTTATCTCTCGGAGCCCATTCTTTTACTTGATAATGGCTCTGTGTTTCCCTACTGCTCCAAAGGCAAATGAAACAGCAAAACTTCGTAAATCCGCCCTGAATACCTAGTAATAGTCTTATGACTTTTAGGTCACCACATATTTGCCAGTTATACGTATTATAACTTATTGCATTTAGAATATGTGACATACTTTCGTGTTTCCTTCATGGCAACTGCATGCAAGAGGAATAGAGGGTCTTTTGTTACCATTATGGAGCAGAACAGCTTTCAAATTTGTTTTAGACGCTGTGTTGCCATATTTTAAACAATTTCCTCAATTTAGGGGAAACGCAAATTTGGAATGTCGTGTTCATTAAATAACAAACAAACATACATACAGGTGAAGCTAATATGAAGCGTGTAAAAAAACACTTCAAATTGAACAATTTTTTATTCACTGGTAGCCGGAGGTTCGGCGTGGGTGCTTTGTTCACTCAGTCAATCGGCCGATGTGTGAGTCGATGGTTCAAGCTGCAGGCTGAACGCTCTATTTTCACTTGCTATCGTCCAACCCGTGTTAGAAATCACACGTTAAAAGGTAAGACCTCGTTAGTCCTTAGCTCGCAAGTTTCGACTTCTGAGGGTTGTTGTTAGTAGGGGTGCGATAACTGGTTAACGGAAAAAACATATTGAGAAACACTCCCCAACATTTTCACTTAGGTATGTACTTTTTTGAAACATTAAATAACAAAACTGAAAATAAAAAATTCCGACTATTTACTCACTTCACTTCAATTATAGAAACATAAATTTTCTCTTTTTTGTTGAACCAGATTCCAATTTTCTCCCTTTATCTCCATCTCTCTTGGTACCTGAGCCTGACATGATAGATAAATTATGAAGCATGCACCAAAATTGTATACGTAACCTGTAAAAAAGTAACAATAATATTTGTAGGTATTCGTTTCTTTCCTTGAGTATGATTAACGTATATGAAGTGGACTACTAACGTAATATATAGGGTGTTCCAACGAAAACTTGACCCCCTGTAGTCAGAAAAGGAGTGTAATCGGAAATTTTAAAGAACAGTTCAATTTTTATTTCTAGGGAGACTAATTCTAATATGGAAATCATACACGAAACTTCATCCCCCTGCGGTCAGCAACTACCCCTTCTATTTTTTTCAACGGCATGGGGGGGTCGAGTGATACATCATGTGGAAGGTATTTTGTCCCTCTGATAATTCTGTATTTTTTTTTGGTTGGTTCAACTGTTATTGACAAATTAAATGTCAATAACGTTTTATTTAGAAAAAAACAGAAAATTCGCTGTCGCTCATTTTATTGAGGAAATCAACAAAAGTAATATCACTGAAACACACTCAACGGATAAAGTGTTCAAAATTACTTCCATCTTGTACCATGCAATAATACAGTCTACTTTCGAAAGCGTTCCTTACATTACTGAAGATGTCCGGAGTCAGAAATCAGCATTCCCGAACAATTCTCTGTCGCAGGTCTTCTTGGTTTGTAGAGATTATTCAATTAACAGGAAACGTTTTGAAATGGAGGACACTGTCAGTTTTTTCTGCACTGGTAGTTTGTTGAATCTAGTTGTCGCAGAACAAAAAGTAGGTAGTTGGCCACTGTTACTTATTCACGAATTTCAGTCATCCTTGTTCACTGTGTTCTAGCATGGTTTATTCTACTCAAGAAAGAATAGAAATTGTTGCATCCTATTATTGAAATAATGAATGTGCTAAAGCTGCTGTAAGAATTTATAATACGAATCATCCAGACTACAACGTGAGCCATCAAAACATTAAACAGTTAATGGATAAGTTTCCTACTTCAGGTTCTGTTCACAACAGAAAACATGAAGTATCCCACCTCGGTTACTTTGCCAATAAAGTTTAGCAATATTTCGTATTTTCTATTCTCTTTCCCGAAACAGTAAAAAATGTATTTTGAAGGCGTCATGAATATTTGAAATTACGGAAATTATAGAAAATAGTGGAAAATAATCGAAAAATCCGAGCAGGGGCGGTATACCTCTGTCAACATTTTAATCAGACACCCTGCCACTTTTATATTTTGTTATAGTGTGACGAAATCAAAAAATCGGCCGTTGGAGGCGGTACAAATCCACCAATATTTCTATTAGAGTCTCTGCCACCTTAATATTTTGTTATAGTGGTCACAACTGCTACTTGACTAAAATGGGCGGAGACCCATTATGCATAAAACACATATCCCTTCTGACGCCCAAAGGAACTTCCTCCAGCATTACTGGATGCACTTCTCTTAAAAAATGAACGTATGCCTCACCATTTAATTAAGGAGGTAGAAAATGAGGCCCAATTAAATCATCCCCAATAACTCCGAGCCACACGTTGAGAGAAAACTGTTCTTGATGGTTAGTTTCGACAATAGCGTGAGGGTTTTCATCAGCCCATATGTGATAATTATGAAAATGAATAATCTTTTCCCGAGAAAAATTACATTCGTCTGTGAATTCTATCGTTTTCAGAAAGTCACAATTTCTTCTAATCATTTCCAGCATCCAATTGCAAAATTCAAGACGGTTCGGAAAGTCTCGCGGTAACAGTGCCTGTACTCGTTGCAGATGGTAAGGGTATAAGAGTTGTTCCTTCAAAATTCAAAATACCGTCATATGATCAACATTTAGCTAGAAAGCAATCTTTCTAGTACTGGTAGTAGGTTGTTCTTCAATCAAATTAAGTACTACTTCCTCAAGCTGTGGTGTTCGTACTTCTCGATGGCGACCACAATCCTGCGTTCTTTTGTCGAATGAACCATATTCTCGTAATCGTTGTTGGAGTCGAGCAAATATTCTATGTGAAGGATGCTGCCGTTGAGGATACATTTCAACATATCTTCTAGAAGCTTCTAACCCATTCCCCTGCGACAGACCGTAAACGTAATGCATATCAGCCATTTCCTCATTTGTGTATGCCATTTTAATAACAAGTGAATTATTAAAGTAACAAATTAAGAACAGAACAAAAACATACAATCAGTATCAATTCAATTTCGAAAATTCACAAACTGACAGCGTCATACCAATTTAATTGTCACTATCGCTAATAGTGACCTACTAGATAGATTAGTTTCGTATTTTCGCATTTATGACTATGTATCTCTGTAATTGTTCCTAAAATAATGTTTTGCTGCGAACTGGTTCATTTTGGGCAAAAAACCCAAGAGACATTTTTTGTTTAGAATGAAACAGGCTATCAGAAATGATAGCCTGTTGGTAAACAAATAATAAGACAAAAAGTTACACTGGAAATAAATGTTAGGAGTTGCGTTTTCCACCCCTTACTACCATGGGGTAAACCCATAAAATACATTTGTGGCTAAGTGTCTCTTTGGTAATACAAAACGTCAGGGTAATTTCAATATTGTAACTTTTTTAGTGCTTGTGAAAAAAATTGTTATACAATTTTTTTCTCAACAATCTTAACAATGAAATTTTTCTATAAGAAAGATCCTATTTTTTTTCGATGAGGAATCACCTCCGTGAATGTTTTACACATATTTAGTTACACCCCGTATATTGTCTATACTCACTACCTTATTATTATCGAGGAAAAATATGCTACATAGAGTTAAGTGGAAGAACATATTCCTGATGAAGTAAGTGATTGCTTCATTGGAGAAAATGAACTTCGCTCTTCATTTTCCAACTTTCTTTGAAAACATTCTTTATTATAGATGTACTGTATGTGGAAAATAATAAAGACGTATTATTATTATTATTGAATGAAAATTGACGAGTTCTTTGAAATTTTTAATTACACGACCATCTCTGATTTACAGGGGGGTTAAGTTTTCGTTGGAACGCCCTATGTTTAATACTATATAATATGCATAAAAAAATAGGTAGATTTTAGCGCAGCAAACCGAAGCTTTGAAACAAATAATAGACTTAATTTTCAATCATGTAATGTTTTGTAAAGAAAACTATAAAAAATATGAGTGTGAGTATATTGACCACTTCTCACCTTATTCTTGATGAATAAAATGGATACAGATGTTATTATTTTTCTTCACGACACAATCCAAATTTCTACAAGTGTTATCGTTTCAAAACTATTTATAACATTATCAATAATTCTCACATCAAATACTTTTAAAACTTATAATATAGGAACATGAAGCGAGACTGCGTCTGCATGCGATACTTTGGCTTTCGGTAAACTCCCGAGGTCCCTGACCGGGGATTCCCCGCGATAGCAGCTGAACCCCAAGTAATGTTCCCAGAATAAATAAAAACGAATGATTAAAAACGACACAGATGCTAATTTTTTAACGAATTAATTTCACGATATAATATGGTTTATCAGAAAAAGAAATATAATTGTACATTTTTCATTCATATGTTTTCGAATAAGAGTTAAATATCTTTCGGTTGAGCATTCTCTAATGTATCAATTATAAATAAAATCCATGAAGTGTACTTTTGGATTTTCCATATTAAAACAAAATGTTGGCTTTGAGGCGCGAAGCCTGTAGCAATGTTCATGTACTTGAATTTATCTAATTTATTTATTTTTGTGAGGTTATGTGAATCGGTGGAGTGTGCAAATTCATTTTCATTTCTCGCTTGTATTGATTCATTGCATTGGTGATTTTTATTCGACTATCATATTCATTAAAATCGTCTTAGTAGAGTTAGGGTCTTGTCATTGTCAAATCATAATCAAATCAAACCTGTGAATTTATCTACTAGCATTTATGCGAAGTTTTAAAATTCAGTCACAATCGTATTCAAATATTTGATTCCATTGGCCAATTTGATCAGAACATCATCGAAATTTGGTAACTGAAATCTTTATTTCGATAAGAGTCTATATTTGTACACTCGACTTTCCTAGAATAAAGACATCTACAAATGAAAGTCATATTTTTTAAGGTGATAAAAGCTAAAACTGGGTCAGCTTTATTACAGAAATAAAAGTCAGGAGTGACTACAAGAATTGCAACAATAAATTTGTTGCAAAAAAAATTGAGTGTTTGAAAAGTAACCAATAAAGCGCCGCAGCGAAATTCCTGTTTCTTTTCAATCGAATGAATTCATTTTCCTGAATATTCATGAGCTTTTCAACGAAGGGTAAGATCTGACCTCAGAATATTTTGTGCTTGTTGAACGTATTATTAGGATGTTCATTGCTTTTAATTGAAGGAATGAATTACTGAATTACATACTATATATGCGGGCTGAAAATTTTATGCGAATTAACAAGAAGAGGAAATGATTTTCATTGCCAATATATGTGGGTATATCAAGTTCACTGTCTATGACTGATTAAATATACAGGGCGTGGCCTTTGAGGACGACAAGTGGTAAAACATGTCCGACCTGATGATGATTTTCAGGATGAACATTTTCGTACCGAGCTTTTTTTAGTAGAAATGTTTGGAAATATATTTCATTTAGTATTTGATGGTGGTGAGAATTGATGAAATTCAACTCAGTCAATTGTCTATTCGTTCCTGTGAAACATATCTACATCTACATATCTATACCAATACACGAAACTTCTAACCGGTGGGTTACTGTGTATTTTTCGCTCCAAAACGTCTATGAAAATTCTTGCGAGAATGGGACTAAGTGGGTTTCCCATTATGAGACCTTTGCAGGATGAGTTGCTTCTCCTTACACTTGGCTGCACCATACTGACGATGGGCCAACAGCCCGAAACGCGTGTCTATGGTTTGCCAATTTCTTCAGTGCCTATGTCTAATTACTAAGCACCCTTCTACCCTTTTTCTTATTCTGGTGGATTCTTACTTCCCAAACTTTTCTAGTTAGTCTTGTCTACTTCATTCGATACAAGTGTCCCCACACACAAATTCTAGTACTGGCTGTACTTCGAGTTTTTTCTTATGTCCACATTTCTTATTATATCGATCTTCATAATTCCTTTCACTCGCTTAAGGTATTTCATTTCAAGAGCTTGGGTTCTACTCTTTTGCTATTCTGTGAGTATCCATGATTCACAGCCATATGTTAACACTAGTCAGTATATGAATTTAAATACTTTCAGTTCAGTTTTGCGTGTTATCTCTTTTCTGTTAAATGTTTTATTCATGGCGTAATAAAGTTTCAAAGTTTTTCAATCCTGTTGTTAATATCTGCATCTTGTGTTCCCTCCTCATCTAATATAACTCCAAGATAATTGTACGATGTTACTTGTTCTATTCTTGTTCCTTCTGTTTCTATTCGCATTTCTTATTTATTTTCGCCTTCTGTCATCACCTGTGTTTTGTTTTTAATCATTGTCATTTCGTAATCCTTCAATACTTCATTCCACATATCCAAATTTTGTTGTAATTTTTCTTCACTATCTGCTATGATCACTAAATCGTCTACAAATGCTCCTTCAGATATTTCTACTCTTTGTAGTTTTCTGTATCCTTCATTTAGTTTTTTACTCATCGCTGTACATTTCTTGATTGTCTCGTCCATGAGTGTTATAAAAAGTATTGGACACAGTTGATGAGGTATTAAATTAGGTGTCTTGTACCGAAGTACACCATTAAGGATGATAGTGTTTCATGTAAGTAACATTTCAGTTCTATAGTGAATGTTGGTAGTAAAAACTGAATAGGGAAAAGTAATTTTCGTAAAAGTAATCATTTCGAAAGGGATTTTTCTTCCAGTTTGTTTCAGAAAGAAGCTCTGTGAATGTACTACATTTCTTTGGAAGTTTCCTACATTTTTTGTTCAATGATGGAGAAGTAGAAAGCGAAAAATCTGACCTTTCCCAAACATTTTTGTTGTTCAAATTGGAAAAAATACTACAAATTATTCTATATATTATTTTTGGAAACTTTGTAGAAAGATTTTTTCTGTAAACTAAACAGAACACTACAAATGCAATGCGCATATATACAGACGGCTCAAAAACTAAAGAAGGCTCAGGATGCGGAGTGTACTGCAGATCACTAAGCCTAAGGATAAAATGGGAAATGAGAAAAAATACCAGCGTGGTTCAAATCGCCACAAACGAAATAACCAGTAAAGGAATTTCTGGCAAAAACATAGCAATCTGCACTGATAGAATACAAGCCCTATTAGCCTTGAACAAACAACGTGTTACCTCAGGCCTAGTACTAGGAGCCACCAAAATTTAGCGAAAGCCTTGGTAGATAATAACATTATCCTGAGGTGGATCAAAGGGTACAACAGGAGTAAAGGTACTTGCATTGCCGACTCTTTAGCCAGGAAGCGGCTGGACTTCGACAATTGCGGAACTAGCCCAACGTCATACCCATCCTCGATCCCTAAAGAGATGGGATGAAATCGAAGGATGCAATCTTGCCAGGATCACCCTTGGCGACCCTGGGAAGCTGGCATCGAAGAAATATCTGGCGATGACCAGGAAAATCTACGCTTCCCAGTAGGATTTCTGACTGGCCACTGTCAACTAAGGAAACACCTCCACAATATGGGGCTCGAGGACATACCTCTATGCAAAATGTGTGAACAGGAAGATGAAACTGTCAGACATGTCATATGCGAATGTCCGGGTTTATCGTCAATAAGAGAGTCTTGGCCTACACCTGCCGATATAAAAAAGATGTCTCCCAGAAAGGACCTTCCTGGAAAGGACCGGATGGACGATGACCTAGGAGGAGAACTCCTTGGGAGGATGTACAATGGTTCATATGTGGCCTAAGTGTTGTGGGCCTACACTCACCATCCCTACTCTACAGATACAGATAAACAGTAACACTTTCTTTTGGAAAGTGGAAAATTCTTTCTGTAACCTTTTGTACTGAAATCATACTCATTACCAAACTTTCACTAAAAACAACACAGTGCAGAAAATAATCTGTTGATTTTTCAGTGATTTTGAGAATTGAAATCGGTGAAATCATTGTGCCACCTCGTATAATTCCCCTATAAGAAACGAGTATATCCAAATTCTGAACAAATCGAAGAAACGTCACTTATCTGTTTGAAATCTATGTCACAACAATTTTTACTGATGAGATTGCTGTCAGGCCAATCAAAAACATAATTTATAACTAGTAATAAGCCTTATTAACAAAACATGATACAAATAGGATTAACACTTTTATGGATGTATAGGCGCCCAAACATTCATCTACACTTCAAACAATGCTTAATTAAAACCTATAATACACCGGTAAACCGCAGTCTAATAAAATTGAGAGTAACTATCATAAAAACTGTAACAAATCCTCTGTGTAGCAACTATTGATGACACTTTTATGATTCAATAGCATTTGATGATTCCTGACTTAGATATTAGTGGATACAAAGTTGTTGATAAACTAAATGCTCAGAATGTCTTCCTTGTTCTGATACCCACTGATAATATTCCGCTACGTAATGGTATTTTCCGATTTGCTATCCGACGTTTCGTCTTTCGGACACCATCATCAACTTTATTATTTCTCATGGGCCCTACATTGGATTGTTTCTGTTTTGATCAGAACCAGATTTTACCTTTTCAATGATGTATCATAAGTTATCATTCTTTTTCGAAAAATTGGAGATACTAAAAAAAATTCGTTCTTATCATAATAGGGTTTGACTTTGATGTTTCTATATTTCACTTTCAATTTGTTACACTCAATGACATTTTGTTATTGCACAAGTTATTGAATTTTTGGCTTTCACGAATAAAAAAAAAGAGATATGATACAAATTTATTACAAATACGATAGAAACAGTGTAAGGACATCGGAAATTTATTTAAACTTGTATCCCGAAAGACGACAACCACATCGAAGTATTTTAAAGTTATTGGATCAAAATCTCACCGAGTTCGGTTCATTCGAAAAGCCGAGGAAAAAATACGGAATCAGAATGGACCAGGAAACTAAAGAAAATTTGGTAAATAAGGTATGTATGAGGCACGTTAGATATTGTGTCCTTTTTAATAAAAATTAATAATTTGCAACTAAAAATCTACACGTCAACTTTCCTCCGAAATGAATATTTATTATATGGCACATACATTGCACTGTGCACTGCTTCAAATGGCGCTTGTTTTGAATAAACTGAATAATTATTCACTGAGATATTACAGTTCAAAGTGGACTCATAAAAACGATCAAACTTTGAAACAACCTAATAGTAACGGCATAACGTGTCAGATAAAGTTTGAAGTTATTATCTATTATTTCAATAAGTACAACTCGCCATAACGTGTTTGTGAGTCATATTCAAAATTGAATTATTGTATTGCTTTCCGAATCATAAATACCAACAGAGAAATAAATATTTTTGAAACAATTACTCATGTTTTAAAATTTTTATAGACTCGTGACTGCGCGTTTTAAGATCAATTACTTTTTTTTAACGACCATTTCAATTTGAGACTTAGTAAACAGTGATATATGTTTTTAACTTGGTTTGACATTTCATTTCATAAATCATGAAATTCAGATGTTATGTATGCATTTCACGATCGAATACGAAAATAAGCGAATTTTACACAACACATAATAATTTGTATTGAGGAACTTTAATGCTCATTTTTCTTGATGCGGGTGAATCGTTACGTTTTTGGATTTTCGAAAAGTATTAAACTAATCATTAATTACTTAATGCAACTTTCGAAATCACACCTTTGGCATAAATTCTTACTCTTACTCTTTTGGTGTAGTTTTTTACCAACACCAAATCTTTATTTTCAACACCTCGACACGTGTTTCATTCACCAAGTGATCATCTTTAACAGGAATATTAAACTCTAGTTTATTCTTACTCTTGAAGATGATCACTTGGTGATCGAAACACGTATCGAGGTGTTAAAAATAACGTTTGGTGTTGGGATAAAACTCCAGTAATATTCACTATCTCTAATATATGACCTGAAATATTGACAGTTTGTATACAGAAATAGTTAGGTTAGGTTAGGTTACGTCCATAGTGAGTGGTTCTATTCGCAACCCGCAAGGTTTTAGTGGGCTCACACCTATTCACACTCTACCAAATGAACCTAGCTTCTTAACAAAGCCTATTAGTTTGTATGGTGAGTGGTCTTTCAGGTCAGATGGTGAGAGTACGGCTCTGGTCAGATGGTGAGAGTACGGCTCTGCCGAAGTCTGAAAACCTGATTCGTTCCCCAGCGGGGCAGGTACAAAGTATATGCTCTGCCGTTTCATCATTTTCTGAACAGAGACGACACAAACTGTCTTCCGACAGTACGAGTCTTTGCATATGATGATTCAAATGACCTGTAAGAATGCTTGTTAGACATCGTAGTTCATCCCTACTAGAGTCCAACAACTGTTTGGTATTAAGCTTTGAAGGATGAATAAACGCATTGGAGTGAGCCAATCCTGGAAGATTCTGCCAGAAGTCCATAAATCTTCTTGCCATCGAGGTGTTCAATCTTAGTTTGGCATGGCCTAAAGCAATGCCAATGACAGGTTCTGGTCCGATGAAGCTGCTTGCAGCACTCTCCTTTGCAAAAGTGTCAGCAGCCTCATTGCTTTCCAGGCCGGTATCACCAGGAATTCCAGACTATAGACTATTTTTTGAGTATTCCTATCGAGGAGAGTCGTTTTTGTCAATTTGTTACCAATTTAGACGTCGCTCGGTAGGAGCCTCGAGCTTCTAACTCCGCTTGACTGTCCGAGAATATTTTTATTGACTTGTGTATGAGGTTGGATTCTTTCAATCTCTCCGAACACAATTCATTAGCGTAAATTTCCGCTTGAAATACAGTCGCATAGGTTCCTAGGCAGGTTGATATTTCTGTCCTGGGTCTGCGACTGAAAACAGCTGCACCAGAACCGGAAGGTGTTCTTGATCCATCTGTGAACCAACAACTATCTACTCTTAACATTTCCTTCTCCCAGAGGATCCAGTCCTCACTACTCTAGGACAGTACTTTATGAGGCAGTTCGTAGTTGACAGTTGGAGGCATAAAGTCAGAGGTTATTTTCAGAATGCACTCTGCATTAAATTGATTAGTGCACTTGGTAATATGCATAGGTTTATATGCAGTCCATTTAGCCTCTCTCTCCAGAAAAATGTGGAGAGGAGGTAGATCTAGAAGGATCTCCAAGGCCGCTGACGATGTGGTACTGATGGTCAGACAAGCCTCTCTCTGTAAGCCAGAGAGCTTCGCCTGGGCCATTTTCTGTAAAACCTTCGGCCACTAGACAATTGCCCCATAAGTGATCATTGGTCTCACAATCATTACATAATCTCAATGAATCTGTTTGGGACCCAAACCCCAAGTTTTACCAAAAATCCTTCGACATGTCCAGGTGAGTTTTTTTATCAAGGACAATGCCAAAATATTTCACCTCCCCTCAATGGAATGACCTCACCATTGAGGGGAAGTGGTGTTAGATCGTACAATTTTCTACTCCTGGTGAAGGGGAGTATCACAGTTTTGCTGGGGTTTACAGACATCTGCTCCCTCAGGCACCACCTGTGAACAACGTCCATCGTGCTTTGGAGGATATTACAAGCTATCCTTCCCGACGTGGACCTTGCCAGGATGACAAGGTCATCTGCATAAGCTTGCAGATCTACTTTTCTTTTGTCGAGGGCATCAAGCAGACTATCCAACAAGAGCGATCACAGAAGGGGTACAGAAATGGTACTCGAAAACGCTGTGAAGTAACTTGGTTTAGAATCTTTTTTGATTTTTTTATTTATTTTTAATATTTTTGCTTATTTTTGTTCTTTATTATCTATTTTTACTCTGTGGTCATTTTCCTCTTTTATCTTCATTATTTTATTATTTT
>NW_019290457.1:0-10926 GCF_000500325.1 Leptinotarsa decemlineata
GCTTCTGCAGCACCAGAGCTTGCCGTTTTGAACAATGAAAATCATAAACTTTATGAGGAGCTATACACTAGCTCAGGAAGCAAGTTTGTTAGAATGGGTGTAGGCTCTCTGGACACTTGGAAAAAGTAAACAAGTAACATGGCTTCAATGCAACAACAAAAACTCTAAATATTCGCATTCTGAAAGTTATTTCCGAAATAATTTAGAAAATGTTCATTTTAATACATTGTGCTCCATCGACAGGATTTCACTACTGAAAATTACTTGATCAGGTCCATTTCATGGACCAATGGTCATTGGGTCTCATTCTACAGATGAAAGTTTTTATCTATTAAAGTAACTTTTCGAAACTACTCTTCACAGTCGTGTGAAGGAGAGAGAAGGAGTATAAAGGTTTATTTCATTTTTAACGAGGTAATGATGTTATACATTTAGCTTTAAAAGAAGTTTGTTTCAGTGATATACAGTCACAGGGATTTGAAGAATTTCTAAGGTACTGAATAGCCAAAACGAAATACGTATTTAAAATTGCTTGAACAAGAAAAATCTGAGTTCTTGCTCTTGAAGAAGTGTTAATACAACTTGTGAATGAAAGGTTATCATATCCTATTGATATTGAAAGTGAAAATAATCAGTTATATCGTCACTTAACATACGAAAACTTGTATTAGTACTAGTTTGCTCAAAAGAGAAGTAACATATTTTAGAAGCTTTTGAATATCATGCCATAAATCCTGTTCATCAAAAATTTTGGTAGGATTTAAATTTATCTTCTCGTGTCCGTAAAAGTACTCCAAGGGGTATAGATTTTATATATGTAACGTACCTATTTGTTGAAACATAACCTCATTGGTGTCATAATTTTCTGAAATATTCATTATATTTTAGAAGCTAATAACATTATAGATAGGGTAAGCTATAAATAGTGTGCCATTTCTGTTAGTACAATGAAGAGGAGAGATCTAGACATGTTTTCAGCTATAGGTTTGGAGCATCATGTCTTTCAAAAATAATACTTCTTTTCCAAAAGTGACAGATGGTATAATCAGACTGCCTTGTTATTCTCAAATGTAGGGCATGTTTTGCCCATTCGTCTGGAAAATGAGGGTGATCTGCAAGTAATGACTGGAAATGAAAATATGATTATAGGATATTAAGGAAAATTCATTAACTTACAAATACAGTATCATTCAATCCATATTGTTTTTTTAGTGAGGTACCTACATCAAATTCAACATTCAAATTAAACTAACAGTTAAATACTCATGAAATGGCTATCGTCGTTTTGGTTGCCTCTTTCGCCTTTTTCCCTACATTTTGTGGTTCTTCTTTGACTGGGTTTACACAATCAGATAATTTTAACATAATCAGATAAAAAAAATTCTGAAGGAAATAAAAACATTATTTTGAGGAAATAATTAGGTACTAGCCATCAATCTATGAATTATTATGTGTTGAAATATATGAGCTTTACGGTTGAAATAATATGAAATAATATTTAATCATTCCTAACAAGAATTTTGTTTTTTGGAACTTTCACATCAGTTTTCCACAATCAAATTCATTAAAAGATGAAACATTTCTTCTATTCAGGTGCTAAAAGCTAAAGCTAAAAATTATGCAGTCGAGACTGCTTAGGATCACCCCATATCTCCAACAGACACATGTTTTATTTTCCATAATTCTTATAATATGATGGCTAACCTCCTCAACGCATTTATGACCCAAAAAACTCATCCCATATGTAAACAAAAGGTTCAACAGTTTACACTAGGATTATACCGTTGAGATTGTGTTGGATATTACCGAAATGTCTCTCGTAGGGGACAAGAGCTGCCAACTTCTCGGAACAAACTGTTTATAATAAAATCAATGTTTTAATGTACACAAAAAGAATTTTGTTCGAGACATACATCCGATGGAAACATGTGAACGGTCCTTATTACGAGAGTCTACTGATGAGATTCACAAGAGGGATATTTTCACTTAAGACATCTATATTTTTATCGACCATCCAAAAATATACAAAGCGTACCACAAATCAAACTTCAGAGATTTCTGATGAGTATATTGAAATATGTAACATAATCAACGCCTTGCTAAACTAATAAATATCAGTTACTTGATGAATTACATTCGAAAAATCAGGGAATATCTGAATTTTTTAGATACCAAAGTTATAAGCATAGGAAATAGAACAAGTATCCTCCGCTATCCTCCGAGTACGTCATTATCAATTTAATTAAACGTGGTGCTCATTAGAATTTATAACTGAGATTTGGGAAATTTGAAATAACTGAAAACTAAATCAACAAACAACACAGAACTACCAGGAATATTACTGGAGATTTTTTCTGACACCAAACCGTTATTTTAAAACTTCGACATGTGTATCGATCACCAAGTGATCGTCTTCGAGAGGAAGATCAAACTAAACATACTTACAATGTTATCCTTATTTATACCATAGATGCCTCTTCTGTCTCAAGCGTCTCAAATTAATTTCACAATATTGCCTTATCAACCAGTCTTAAATCAATTTTACAATGGGTCCTTATGTAATAGTCAGGTGAATTTAATAATCAAAATATTATTTTAACAAGCTATATAGTATACTATTAGATATTGGTTCATCATCGTTAATCATAATATTATAATGTTTACTTATTTCTACACTCTCTTAAGCATCTAGATGCCTGTAGTTGTTAACTTGTATAACTAATCTCAATGAAATAAAGTTTATGAAATGGTTTTGTTGCAAAATATGATGGGCGACTGCTGATTTTTCAAGTCATCCATATTTTAAGTGTGCTAGGTGTTCCTTATATTTTATTTCAATAGATCTTTTTGTCTGTCCATAATATTTTGCGTCGCAGTCCTTACGTCACATTTAATTTCGTAAATTCCAGACTTTTCCGAATTCTCGACTTTGTCTTTTGGATTTCCTAAAAGGCTCTGTAGTGAATGACTTGTTTAAAAAACCACCTTCATACCTAGTTCCTTGAAAATATTTCCAAAGTTCTTCGCGTATTGGTGGTATGCAACTAAGATATATTTCTCTTGGTTTTCATCGTTTTTAAAAGTCGAAATTTCGTTCATTCTCAACCTAAACTTTTTCTTCCCTATAATATCATCTACAATACCCCTAGACAAACCGTTAGTGGCTGCTATTTCATGTATTGTATGATTTTCTTTTGTGGACCTCTCATATGTGAGAGAAAAAGTCAAAATACAATGCACTAGAAAATTCAGCACAGCACGTTTGTGATGTGAACTGTCAAGAATATACCTGTACGTGAATACATCGTATTCTAGCCCTCCATATTGGCTCTTCATTACCAAAACTTCAAGAAATGGAAGTTGTCCTTTATTTTCTAACTCATACGTAAATTTTATTGATGGAAATCTAGTATTATAAAGGAAACAAAGTCCTCAATATTCGATTTTTATAATCATCATATTTTGCAACAAAACCATTCCATGATTAGTTAGACAAGTTAACAACAGGCATCTGATGCCTACGAGAGTGTAGAAATAAGTAATCATAATAATATCATGAATAACGATGGTGGACCAATATCCTCTAGTATACTATATAGCTTGTTGAAATAACATTTTAACCATTATATTTACCTGACTTTTACATGATCACACATTGAAAAATTAATTTAAGACTAGTAGATAAGGCAATATTGTGAAATTAATTTGAAACACTCAAGTCGCAGGTATCTAGAAGATGTATCTATGGTATAAATAAGGATAACATTGTAAGTATATTCAGTTTGATCTTTCTCTTGAAGATGACCACTTGGTGATCGAAACATGTGTCAAGGTGTTAAAATAACGGTTTTGTGTTGGAAAAAACTCCATTGATATTCATTACTACACCAAAGGTTCCAAACAGTTCATCACAAGAACTACCAGGGAAAATATTTTCAATAATAGAATAGAACTGTCAGATACTTTCATACAATGAACTGTAATAATGAGTTTTAAAATCTTTTCACAAAAATTCGAAAACATCAACTTTGATCATATGGGGGACATGTTTTGACTTAAAAACCTACGACCCTCTAGATGGTAGTATCATTTCCTAATTTTGGTTCGAATACAAAAGAACTTTCAATTCCATATCCATTACGACTTCACTTTTATAAATGGTTCCACTCGTTTGAAAAATATAGCCTTACTATATGCCAATAATACGTTTTCTGAAAAATCCAAAAATTAAATCGATTTTGAATGAAAACCTATCATAGTCATCTGAATTTTGAAGATAAATTCCAATTTGCAGTTTTTGACGTTCAGCAAGTGTCGGGTTTTCGTTGGTGAAAAGATTCAAATACGCATAGACTGTTTTGTACATTGTGGTGAGGTCTTTGAACATTATTTTATAACCTTTCAAATATATGACACATTGGGTACTTGATTCTATGGAGGGTGCGAATGACTAAAATCTATATTTATAATAATGAATATGGAAATCGAGTTACCGAGTTATTTAACCAACAGCATCCTGGCAGACACCTATCTGGCAAATATGATTGCAAATTTTCAAGAAACTGGATCGTTTCAATATAAAATTAGGTAGGGTGATCCAGTACTCAGTAGAGCGGATATTACTGGTACAATTTCTAATGAAAAGTGTGCTTATTATAGAAAAATTGGTTACTGACACCGGCACGAGTCGTTCAAATGCCCGACGCATATTAAAAAAGTATAAATTCTATCCTTATAATAAGATCGATCAGTGCAAGAACTAAAGTTTTTCTGAGAAAATCACCACCCACTATTTCCACACTAGAATCCACAATGCCGGAAATTACTTTTCGACAGCGTCTAGTCAGGCGAATTATGAAACAGCTCAATATCACCAAGGCGTTTGGTCCTGATGAAATGCCAGTCATCGTACTTAAAAAGTGCGCAAATAAACTCGCACCAGTAGTTTGAAGACTTTTCAACCTGTATTGCAAAAAAGGGGTGTTCATCCATCTTGTTGGAAGATTGCTTGCCTTCAGCCTGTTCCCAGAAACGACAAGAAAACTCTTCCAAATAATCATAGACCAGTCGCTTTACTATCAGTGATTTCAAAAATCATAGAGGAAGCAGTAAACCACCATATCCTCATGTATTTGGAAGACTTCAACATCTTGAGCGATCATCAATATGGATTTTGAAAACAAATATCAACAGGCGACCTTCTATCTTATGTCACCCATATTTGGAATAACGCGATCGAGAAACATGGAGAGTCAAGAGCCGTTGCGCTTGATATTTCTAAAGCCTTTGACCGTGTGTGGTATGAGGATTTGCTGACCAAACTTGGATGCTATGACTTGTCGAATCGTTTTTGTGCAAGGCTCCGCAGCTTCCTGAAAGAACGGCAAGTGGCCGTCGATGGATATATCTCGAATACTTTCATCATCAACGCTGGTGTTCCCCAGGGATCCATATTGTCTCCAACCCTCTTTTTATCGTCAACGACTTATTGAAAAAAACCAAGACTTCAATAAATTGCTTTTTTGACGACAGCACACTCGTCTCGTCATTACATTTGGATTCCAGGACATCGGCTGCGGATGCACATCGTCACCGGTAGCAGCAGGTTCGATATCTTAATGAGAGTCTAGAAGTGATTTCGAATAGGGATGAAAGTAACCAGGTTATTACTACAAAAAACCAGGCATCGGTTTTCTCCAAGAAGATAAATGTTTCCGAATCGTAAATAATAATGTCAGGTCAGACAATTCCGCTTTCTGCTTCGATAAGTTTGTTGGGGGTTGAAATGTACACTAGTATGTCTTGGCACAATCATGTCGCCGTTATTGCAAAGGCTGCTTCTTAAATGCTTGGAAAACTGTTCCACACCAGAAAACTGTACACATCTCAGCAACTTTTGATGCTTTATGAAGCTCAGATCAGACCTTCATTGGAGTATTGTTCTCATATATGGAGCTCCGCCCCCAAACATACCCTGAAGCTGCTGGATTCAATCCAGAAAAGAGCCATCCGCCTGATTGGAGACGCGAATATCACTTGCAAGCTTGATAGTCTGGAGCATCGAAGGAACGTTAGTAATTTGTCTCTCTTCTATAGATACTTTCACGAGAAGTGTTCAAGTTACCTGGCACATTTGATTCCACCAAGGACTGTGGCTGCTCATCGTTTTGAAGTTCAACTCAGCACACCTCGAACTTCACTGTTGAAGGACTCTTTCATTTGAAGAATGGCATTTTTATGGAATAAAATTCCTGAGAATGTTTTTCCAAATGGATTTTCATCTCCAGCGATTCAAATCCAATGTGAATCCTGTAGTGCTTGTGTTTCGCCCTTAAAAAAGTTTTATGAGAAACTGAAATTTCCTAATCAATGTATGTTTTTCAGAGAAGTATACATACTTTCTTCCTAAACAGTGTAGTTAACTACTCAAATATTCGTTACTGAATATAGAAATCGAGTTACCGACTCATTTACAACAGATTCCTGGCAGACATGTCAAGTAATACAAAGATTGTTCACTCGATACGCACACAAAACCTTTAAATGTTGATAATGTGGGCTGGTATTTTCGAACTTTTCCATCTGGGTCCGTTTTTTCTTTTTTCAAATTTATTAGGTAACACCTAGATTTGCTCCAAAATTGCATCGACTCAGCTCTTACTGATCAATATTATAGAGAATGATACGTTGAAGAAGAAATATTGTTTCAATGAGGCGGTGCTCCTCCACATCAAACAACAGGTTACGAGGTCGTTGGATATGACGAAGGGGTGCATTCGAGTTACGTCCTAGATCACTTAACCCAAAATCTTGAGTTACGTGATTCTTCTAGATGACGGTCCTTCTAGCCTTCTGGATGACGGTCTCCTCCTGAGATGTATTCCTGGAGAATATATAACTTTAAGCACATTCAATATCACTAACGAAAACTTCGAGTAATATGGTAATACGGAGCTTTGTCATGATGGGCCTTCTTTCCCTAGATACTTCCCAACGCCCATGAAATCATCAACCCACAGAGGACATGGATGCCGACTGAATGGTCCTAACTGTTCCTTCTGTAACACCGGCAAAAGCAAGAGCTTTTCAGTAAACTCAGTTTTATAACTACCGTTCCTGTGGTAATCCTGGTGCGATCAGGAAACGATGTATCATCTCCTAAAGAGTACGACTCCTTAGACCAAATTTATATACGCTCAAATGATAATTCACCAAAACTAGAGGCTAAAAAGCCACGCATTGCTGAATATAATGTATCTTCATGTATAGTTGAATTCCTGAAATGTGTCACAGTAGATCTATTCCCCAAGCTGCATAACTGTGTAGAATGCCTACCTGGCAATGGTAGTGATACAATTTGTATAATATTGAATATAATTAAATATACTTGATGACTTTTTGAAACGAATATTTTGACAAGTAAACAAACTCGAATGTTTTCAAATAACAACGACAACATAGTTATATACAGTGGGCCCATCCATCATACAGGAATAATATTCATTCTGCAACACCCCCACTTAATGAGGAACCCAATATAGAAGTAGAAATCCCCATGTGATATCTGCACCACTCGTGTTTTCTTCTGTTGACTGCTTTTGTTAAAGGATCTGCAACCATTTTGTGGGTGGAAACTTTTGTGACGATAATTTTTTTATTTCTGGCAGCTTCTCTGACAAAATGGTGCCGAACATCAATATGTTTAGTTCTAGCGTGAAGAGAAGCATTTTTTGACAGATCTATTGCACTCTTGTTATCACAATATATGGTAATTGGATACTTTGTCTCAGTTAGTTGAATTTCTTCAATAATTTGATGCAACCACTGAGCTTCTTGTGTTGCATGAGAGCGCGCTTCAGTTGTAGATCTTGCAACGGTTTGTTGTTTTTTACTCAACCAGCTGATCACGGCATTTGCGAATTTGAAAATATATCCACTGGTTGATTTCCCATCATCTCTGTCATCTGCATAATCAGCATCGGAATAACCATGTATTCTACTATCTTTACCGCTCGAATAAATGAGTTTCATATTTTTCGTACCTTGAAGATATCTAAAAATTCTTTTAACAGATGTCCAATGTTCTGGTCCTGGGTTTGAGTTGAATTTGTTCAGAGCCCCCACTGCAAATGCTATATCAGGTCTAGTAGATTGAGCAGCATATAATAAATTTCCAATAGCCACCTGGTATGGCACATTCTTCATCATCTTATTTTCTTCAACCTTTGAAGGACACATGAACAGGCTGAGTTTTTTGCCAACTTCCAAAGGGGTTGAAACTGGTTTGCACTCAGTCATGTTAAATTTCTACAAAATTTGGTTAATATAACCTTCCTGATCCAAAAATATTTGCCCAGATTGTTTGTTTCTTGTGATATGAATATCCAAACAGTAACTGACTTCACCAAGGTCCTTCATTCCAAACTTTTTCATGAGTTCTTCTTCAAACCATTTATGTGTGTCATTGTCATTCGAAAATAAGAGGAGGTCATCCACATAAATGGCTACTATTATGATTTTTTTATTTTCAAAATGATAATACACACAAACGTCAAAATTAGCTTGAAATAAACCCATACTTTTCATTTCTTTATCCAATTTTTGGTTCCAAAGACGGCTGGACTGTTTTAGGCCGTACAACGCTTTTCGTAGTCTACACACTTTCTTGATTCCGTCGCATTTCTCTTCAAAAGCTTCAGGCTGCTCCATGTATATTTCATCATCTATTAATTCTGGTTGAAGGAATGCCGTTACAGCATCCATTTGATGAAAATTCCAGTTATTCAAAGCTGCCAATGCTAACAGAAAACGTGTGTTGTACCTTTAACAACGAGAGAAAATGTTTCTTCAAAATCCAAACCATAAATTTGGAAACATCCTTTGGCGACAAGACGAGCTATGTATTTTAATACTTTTCCATCTTCATTTTTTTTGTTTTGAAAATCTATTTACATGTAATTCGTTTTGTTTTCGGGAATAATTACGAGAGAAGAATATTCTTCTTACATCGCTCTTATCCATTGCTCAGAATCACTTCTATTGAGAGCTTCATGAACATTTGTTGGTTTGTTAACTGCCTCCATTATCATGACAGCTTGCATGACATAATCATTGAATTTTTCTGGCAGTTTCCGTTCTCGTAAAGAGTACCTGTTTTCTGGTTGCTTGGATACGTTTTCTACGTTTATTGGTTCATTTCGGCAATCATTAGTATCACATACTAGACGTTGCTTGATTTCTCCATTAGTTTCTTGGTTTTCTTGTTCGTTTTCAATGAGAATGTCTTCTGATTGTGTTTTTTTTTATTTCTGTAGGATATGTTTCGGAAATATTGTCATTACAATATGCTTCTTCAAACACGTTTCCCGAAGAATGAAGACTAGTTGAAGCCTTACGCACCTTACGTACATCCTGTGTTTTCATATTTATCGGCCGGTATGCCTTGGAATCTTCACAATAACCTACAAACACGTAGTTTTGTGTTTAAGAGTCAAATTTTGTTATCTTCACTTTGGGTATGTGAGCATACGCGACACAGCCGAAAATTCGTATATTTTCCAGATTTGGTTTTCGTTCGCTCCACGCTTCTTCTGGGGTATTGCCATGAAATGCAATAGTAGGACTTCTGTTTTTCAGATAACAAACCGTATTAATTGCTTCTGCCCAATATTCTTTAGATAAATTTGCATCTTGCAATATTGAACGGGCCTTTTCAACTAGAGTTGAATATTCTTGAAAAGTCGGTTCACATACTCAGTTCCATTATCAGTTCTAATAGCGGCGATTTTAATACCCGTACTTGTTTCAACCTTTGCTGAAAATTCTTCAAATTTTTTTAACACCTCATTTTTGTTAATCAGGAAATAAACGAATCTTTTTCGGGTAAAATCATCAGTAAATGAGGGGAAGTATAATTTTTTCCCAATTGATTTTTCTGGCATCGGTCCGCAAATATCCGAATGGATGAGTCTTCGGGTGATCACCCAGTCATCACCCGAAGACGATTGTAGATACTAACAATCGAAACGTCGTGAACTAACGTGACTTGGAATCTCTTCACTTTTTATTTTTATTTTCTTTTTTCATCGGTCGGTCGGTAGCCAAGCGGTTCGGCGTGGGTGCTTCAGTTTGTATTTCAAACATTTGTTGTGGAATAAGAATCAGATATCATTCACATGAGTAAAACAAAAAAACAAGATCCTATTATTCAATTTAAAGGGTGAACATATTATTCAGTAAATATCAAATAGCAAAACCTAGGTTGTTGCTCTACATTTACAATTTTTCTCAGTACAAACCCATTTGTGCAAGTTCCCTCCATCGTGGTATTAGCCTGGGAAGTGGTTGTGTTCAGGCATTTGTCACATTCTGCTATTTGAAATATGTATTTTTCATAACGTTTCTATCTCCGCTCTGTACAGTCGCCTGACTTATTTTGATTTCTATTAACGCGTTGACGGCTCCTTCATATCCGCTTGGGGCCTTGTTCACGAGATGGAGTTGTTACTAGAAATTATTTGAGACCCGAACACTCTGCTGTGTTGGTTGGGTAATTTCTGTACTAAAGATGTATAATATACTCCAAAACCGGTCTGTAAGTGATTGTGCATTTGATTTTAGTAGGGTCCGGCTACTGGAAGAAACTAAAAGCATCTGCAATAATTTCCTGCATGAGGAAACTGCCCAAATGTCTCTCGGATATAATTCATTGTCCATCATGGTGATAGCCGGGAAATTATTTGTTTTTCTATAGGCACTTGTCACATCCTACTGGTATAGTAGGTATTGAAGGTAACTCAAATACAAATTGAACCGAGAACTAACGGCAACAATGTTAAATGTTAGAACTAAATTCTTACCGGAGTCATTTTTATTGTATATGCATCGCCATTGTAAATAATTGAAAAGTAAGATGATTCCATAAAA